>MU281497.1:0-29781 GCA_022385595.1 Xylaria palmicola
AACCCAACCCAATTGGCCTTGGCAACCCATGGGGGCCCATGGGGGCCCATGGGTCCTTGGGTTCTTGGCAATGGGTTGGGCCTTGAAACCCTACCTCGCCCAACAACTCTTCCATTGGCGATTGTCCTATGTGTACCGAAGCTTCATCAGCAATGCCAAGGCGTTTATGCGGCTCAATGTCAGCAGACAAGACGGCTGGAGAGTAGCGAAAGAGATAGTCTGCTCGCCTATTCGTGACTAGGGAATTCCCGATGTTTGATGACAACTAAGCTTTTTGATCGCGCGCAAGTAGCATGTTCAAGTGGCACACAAGATTAGGTACTTGAGCGAGGCCATAGGGTGCAGTCAATATTCCTTAGACGTAGTTGAAATTGGGGGAAGAGCCTTTTATATACCTAGACAAGAGTACATACATAAAATATATTTAAGACTGGTCGATTGTATACAATGAATGTATCGAGTTATGCTCAGTCGCTTCACGCCGCATTTGCCTGCTTCGGACTATACATTCCATTAATGTGCGAAAGACGCTTCCATGTGCTAGAGAAGTAGTAAGATCCCGCCAAGGGGAGATGCAGCCCAGAACCAAAGAGCATGAGTGCTTTTACTTGGTGAGACTACGCTACGCATAATATCAAATGGCTAGTGAATTCGAAGCTGTAGCCTCGGTTTATGCCATGGCTGGCCCGAAACGACGTTTCTCTTCACAAATCTTGATCTAGGCTACGTAGTAGTTGTTACATGCACACGGGCTGAGGAGGCTCAGCAGGCTGTGATATTCAATATCGCGGGTAAGTAACCGGAGGTCGGAAGCCCGAAGCGAGAGTCTTAGACACCGACCTAAAGGGGACATACCTAGCGAAGGAATTGAGGCTATTCAGAGTATTAGAACCCGGCCAAACCCCCCCGTGAATAGCAGATGGAATAGATCTACAGAGGTCACCTTGACACCATAGCAGACTATCGCATCAATAGAAGACTTATCTTTCAAGTCCTCAATTCGAGCCCTTGTTACAGTAGTTTACAGTGAATAAAGATACTGATAAGATGGCCAATGAGGGCGGTCTTCTGCACTTGCCAAAGTTTTATCGGGTGGTTAAATGTGGTGTTGCATCTTGCATTTCTGCATCGATTTCACCTATGCCGGCGAATATCAATAAAACCTATTGCTTGATGCCTCTCTTCTCAGAATCTAATGCCTATTCTTAGCTACCTTAGCACTCTATTAGTTTATCGCGCCGAATGGAAAGTCCTTGATCACATCTCCTTTGTTACATCGGTGGTAATCTACTTCTTTATCCTCCATCCACCTAGAGTTCTGGAAAGAGCTCGCTATTAGGCCCTAAGAACATATATTTTACTTGTCAAAGCACGTAAAGAGGGCCATAGGGCCAGCTCAATCTCACATCAAGGGGTTTGCTTACTATTTTAATAGGTTATAATGAATAGATTGTTGAGGTTATTTTACTATGAATTCAAAGATAATTGTTTGGGGGAACAATTAATGTACTAATCTAAGTGCCAATTTGACTTGGATTGGGATTTGGAACCTTAGTTTGTTGTGAAAAGTATGCTGCAACTTGAGCAACGGCTATGGCTGCAGTCGACGCTTGGGTTCGAGCAGGTTGATCCGCTACTCTTGTATCCACACCGACAACAACTGAACCCGATAGGCTGATGACATTCGATTATCCCGCCTACAGCCAAGAACTCCTGACTGTCAAAGCCTGGTGAGCATGGTTGCTGTACGGCAGCGTCATCCTCACAGTCCCAGAGCTGATGAATTCTCGACACCATGGTGATCTGCCGAAGTCTAATTCGTGAGTTTGATGTTGATTCCGTGCCGGTATAATAGATCGTAGATAATAAAAGTCGCGAACTTAGAGTTTTTGGATTAGGATTTCTAGGTTAATGTGAATCCGATGTGATTGATGTGGTTGATGTAGTTGGTGTGGTCGATGTGGATTGTTGACTGGTGTGGGTTGTTGAGTCACTTTTAGATCAGGATTTCTCACCCTTTTTATAATAGAAAGCGAATGACCGTATAAACACTACTTGTAAGGCTCTGTTTCTGCGTTGCTAGAACATTATGCTTTGACAAAAAATCGAAAAAGGCTTAGATTCATGGGATTCATAAACTAAGTCATTCTTTTGGCCACTGTAGTTTGTCCTCTGTTCTCGGTAGTTAGTGACGCAGAGATCCAACAAGTTTTTTGCTTAGATGAACTCTCTTTTGTTGATAACAATATACTTTCTTATACTAAAGGGATTAAAAAGGTGTTTGCGGCTACTAGAAAACATACGCAGGTGAATTACTATACATCACTTCTTTTTCTTTTGTTCTCGCTTTTTCCTTTTTAAAGAATTAGTCACCTTTATCCTCTTAGTTGTAGGGCCCCCCGCCCCTAGCTATTACTTATGTAGGCTAAAATATAGCTGTTACCTCGACCCTATACATTACCCTTACCCCTTGTCACACCTAGGGGCTCCAGCAACAGCCTTACGTACGTGGAATGATAGAAACGAGAGCGAGACTTGCCCAGTTACGAAAGTCAAGAAAGCGTGTCACAGTTTCCACTGCTGGTTCAAGTATCAAGCAAAGCCATATTTATGCTAGCTGACTCTACATCATCGCTGTAGGTATCCTCATTAGAGCTGCAATATATGCCAGTGTCAGATAATACTAAAACGTCATAGTACGATGTTGTGGTGCTTATAGAGTATCGGACTTTGAATTCGACAAGGGAGAAATCAAGTATGCCTGATAGCCTGATGTGACAAGGGCTCGAAATAGAGGGCTTGGAATCAAGGGGTTCAGAATCAGGAATAATTGACTATGGCAGTATAGGAGTCCATGGCCTTCCAACTCCTCCTCCAAGGGAGGGAGGAATCCCTTTCTTTTATAGACGTCCCGGAAGCCATTCGGCCAGGCTGTTGCCTATCACTCTTCCTCCGTTGGGTATACCTGCGTCTGCATGTTGGTTCCCTATTGCAGAGGGTAGAACCTACGAACCAATAGTAGACCTTAACGCTGTAGCTGAATGTGAGCTGGCACCAACAGTCCCTTCCTTCCTAATTAGGATGGGCCACGTGTGACACCTGATGTTAGCTCCTTTTTGCTCCCCTTTCAACTTTCATCAAATTCGTCCAAAATTTGGTAACCTGCATGGGCGTTTAGTCACAGCTGACGGTACGGGCTACGTTAAAGCACAGCCACCACTGATCCAATACTACCTCCTTGGCTACTCTTTCTATCATTGGATGTACCGCCCCAAAACGAATGCCCAATCGATTGGGCCCCTGGCCAAGCCACAAGCTGGCCACCCCGCGCACCACGGCCCCTGACTTTCTCCATTTCCTCCGTCGACGCCCATATTTTTCTATATTATTTGTAGAACTCCGCAATTTTGGTTCTTGTTGCTTTGGACTGGAGCAAGTTACGCGCCGTATTGATTCCAGGTTATACTATCTTTCCAGGTTCCTTTGAGGCACTAACCCATTTCCGATGAGCTGAGCTCAAAAGGGAAAGAAGAGGACGCTGCCTATCTACGACTAAATCTGGCCCTATCGTTAAAGCGGAAGCTTGAGATCTTGTTCTCGTGGCGAAATATCCACGGCCAAACCAACGATCACTGTGCAACGATGGGAATATTTCGACACAACAAGGAATCGACCGGGGCTCAAACGGCCTACTCTTCAGGCTCAGTACGTCATCGACTAAGACAACTTCTAGGCAAGAAAGATACACAATCAAGAAGCAGTAACCATGTGCGAGAAACATGCTCTCAAGACGGCTCGGTCCGTTCCGTCCTTGGCAGTCGTCCCCATTCCGCTTTTGGAGAGTCCACTACTGTTCAGTCGCTTTGGGAGCGGGCTTACGACGCTCTTCGAAAGGACAACCCTCAACTCGTGGAGGAATACGAGAAGCTTATCTCAAACGATGGGCAGATGAGTAGTACGCATCATTCGTAGATTACTCGCATCGCCGATGTTAACAAACTGGTAGTTGTCCCGTCAAATGACGGCACCGATGGACAATCTCGGCAAGCCCAGTTGGGAACTGTGATCGCCGCAGGCTTGCAACGGGCAGAAGAAAACAAAACAAAATATACTATCGCCGGTCATGAATTTGTCCTGACGGATCGGATTGCACAGGCTGCGGACTTGGTCCTATGGGCAAAAGACTTGATTGGTGAAGCTGTCAAGCTGTCGCCGGAAGCCTCCATCGCGTGGGCCGGTGTCTGCATCGTTCTTCCACTTCTTACAAACCCAAAGGTCGCAGAAGAAGCCAACCGTGACGGGTTCACATATGTGACTACTCGCATGCGTTATTATACTGAGCTCGAGCCTCTGCTTCAGCGACTGGGCAGAAACCCTGAGGTCTCCCGTGCTTTAATTGTGGAGGCTAATAATCACATTGTAGAGCTTTATCAACACATCCTCGACTTTCAGATCCGAAGTGTTCTACGGTTCTACCAGAGTTGCCTTAGGCGCTATGTTAGTGGCTTATTTCTAACGAAAGACTGGAACCAAATGAGGCTTGATATCGAAAAGCTCGAGGATACCGTCAACAGAAACCTGAGCCAGATAAACCAATTAACATCAAGACAAGAGCTTGAAAGTCTCAATGATATAGCCACCAAAACTCTTGAGAATATGCAACAGTTTCTTTTAGTTTCAGAAGAACAGCTCCGCGTTGCGGGAGCGCAGCTGAACGTTGCGAAGAGAGGCCTTGAGATCCAGGAAGAGGCCACCAAACTGAACCTCACTGAAAAGCAAGAGAAATGCCTGCAGTTGTTTCATCTCACTGGCGGTGAAAAGGGCACCAATTATGAGTGGTATAAAGATCGTGTGGAGGATCGAGTCGAGGGCACCTGCGAGTGGTTCTTAAACCACGAGGATTTCCAAAGGTGGTTGGTAAATGAGTCCGGTCTCTTAGTGGTCTCAGCAGACCCCGGCTGCGGGAAATCTGTTTTGGCCAAATACCTCATCGACCACGGATTACCGCGTTCAGTGACCATCTGCTACTTTTTCTTCAAGGATCAGGACCAAAACACTGTCCGCCAAACGCTTTGTGCTCTGCTTCACCAACTTCTCTCACAGAAGCCATTCTTAATCAAGCATGCCATGGAACAATTTGCTAAAGACGGGGAAGGCCTGATCAACTTGACAACATCGCTTTGGACTGTCCTAGGAAATGCCTTGCAGGATCCACAGGCAGGGCCTGTCATCATGGTCTTAGATGCCATGGATGAATGCGCCGAATCAGAATTTGAGAACTTGATTAAGAATGTGGAAAACCAGTTCCGTAACAATCAGTCGAGCTGTGGCAAGTTGAAGTATCTTCTTACGAGTCGCCCATATAAGCAGATCATGTCCAGGTTCCCGCGCCTTTTGGAGACATTTCCATATGTTTGTATACCGGGAGAAGAGGAATCGGAATCTATCAGTCAGGAGGTGAACCGCGTCATCAAATATCGAGTAGAGAAGTTAGCAAAGCATGACGGGCTTTCAGACCAGGTCAAAGATCACCTCGCAGAAAGGTTGCTCAGCATTCGGCACCGAACATACCTTTGGATATATCTAGTATTCGACTATTTGGAGAAAGAGGATTTCAAGAAAACGCGAAAGGGGTTTGATTCTGCCATGGAAACTTTGCCCAAGAACATATACCAGGCATATGAGCAGATTCTCAACAGGTCTAAGGACCACCCGATGGTTCAGAAGGCCTTGAGTATCATTTTGGCAGCCAGTCGGCCTCTAACAATCCTGGAAATGAACGTTGCGGTAAATATAGATGATACATCAAAGTCTATTGACGACCTCGACCTTGAGGAAGAAGAGGACTTCAAGTCACGTCTGAGGTCTTGGTGTGGATTATTCGTCTCAATTTACCATGGCAAGATTTACTTCCTTCACCAGACGGCTCGAGAGTTCCTCTTAGAGCCGTCATCCCCTTCAACAGTTCTGCGTGGGGTAAACTGGCAACACTCCATCACAAGCCGCGCCGCACACAGAGTTCTGGCAGATGTCTGTGTGACCTATCTTGACTTTCTCAACTCCGACTCTATTCCACCAGGACGAAGCCACAGAACTAACCAAGATCTCCAGAGATACACCTTCTTAGATTATTCGGCCAAATTTTGGGGTGACCATTTTCGCATGGCTTGTGTCAGTAATGATGCGAACATAATACCTTTCGCTTTAAGAATTTGTGATCCCAGTTTGAGTAGTTTTTCGACTTGGTTCAACGCTTACTGGAAGGATAACATGGGAATCGATGTCACCGATGTGACGAATACCTTAGTATGGTCGTACTTTGGGCACGAGGTACTCGTTAGGTTACAGCTTGAAAAAGAACCTGATCTCGCGGTCCGACAAGGAAATTACTACCCAACGCCGCTGGCGTACGCAGTCAAAAAGGGGCACGATGCGGTTGTTAAGCTGTGGCTAGAAAAAGGAGCCAACGTTGAGCCTGGGGCGAATATGTTTGGCCAATCGCTTCTAGCGGCAGCAGTTGAAAAGGGGGAAGAAAAGATTATAAAGCTGTTGCTAGAATACGGGGCCAACATGGAGTCTAAGTCGGATATATATGGCCAATCGCCTCTAGCGGCAGCAGTTGAAAAGGGGGAAGAAAAGATTATAAAGCTGTTCCTAGAATACGGGGCCAACATTGAGTCTAAGTCGGATATATATGGCCGATCGCCTCTAGCGATAGCAGTTGAACAGGGGGACGAAAAGATTATAAAGCTGTTACTAGAATACGGGGCCAACATCGAGTCGAAAAATTTGGGTGGCCAATCGCTTCTAGCGGCAGCAGTTAAAAAGGGGAAAGAAAACATTATAAAGCTGTTGCTAGAATACGGGGCCGACATTGAGTCTAAGTCGAATAGATATGGCCAATCGCCTCTACTGGCAGCAGTTAAAAAGGGGAAAGAAAAGATTATAAAGCTGTTGCTAGAATACGGGGCCAACATTGAGTCTAAGTCGGATATGTTTGGCCAATCGCCTCTAGCGGCAGCAGTTGAAAAGGGGAAAGAAAAGACTGTAAAGCTGTTGCTAGAATACGGGGCCAACATTGAGTCTAAGTCGGATATATATGGCCAATCGCCTCTAGCGGCAGCAGCCAAACAGGGGTACAAAAAGACTGTAAAGCTGTTGCTAGAATACGGGGCCAACATCGAGTCGAAAGATTTGGATGGCGAAACACCTCTAGCATTGGCGTCTATATGGGGGCGCGAGGCGGTTGTAGAGCTGTTGCTAGAAAATGGGGCCAACATTGAGTCTAAAGATCTAGAAGGCAGAACGCCACTAGTATGGGCATTCGAAGAGAGGCGAGAAGCGGTTGTAAAACTGTTGTTAAGAAATGGAGCCAACATCGAGTCGAAGGATCTGTAGCATAGGCTCAGAATGAGGGTTGCTTGGAAGATAGGTCTTCTACTAATGCAATATTCTGATATGGGATCAAGGTGACCTATAGAGATCTCCAACCTCTTCCCTAGATGATTTTGGTTGGCTTTAATACCCTGAATAGCCTCAGTTTTGTCGCTAGGCACTTCCTCTCTAGGTTTAGACCATCGCTTTGAGGTCTGAGACGCCTCGCTTAAGCATAGTCAACTAACCGCGATATGGCACCTCGGCTTCTTTAGGTAAGAAGGGAGACATTATCGAGTCTAAAGATACGGAACTTGGCGAAACACGTTTATTGGCGGCCGCCCCATTGAGGAGGAAGAATGGAGGGATTCTACTTGAAAAGGGGCTACGATTCCGTCTAAATCTGACTTCGCCGAAAATCGAGCCATGGCATATTAGGGATATAAAATAGTGTCACGTATATGTGGGTCTCCAAGGAAGAAGGCTCACTCAGGCACCAGGTCAGGTGATCTCTTTTGTGTATAAATCGGGGGTGCAACCCCCTCTACATAGATCTCTCCTTCTGAGAGATCATCCGAATACATGATCAACAGATCTATCTAGTTGAGAAGAGCACTGGTCTAATCTTCCACGTGATCTCTCGCCATACCTCCGCGAGAAATAGCTATGTGAAGGAATACAGTTATCAATAAACGAACTAGACACGGTTTTCTTTGGTATGGCTTCATATAACAATGCACTGATGACGTTGCCTGTCTCAGCAGTGTGACAGGTTCTCAGCTGTACCCAGGAGGAAACATGGAGGGGAATATGTAGCAGCGGGGGGGCCTCATCCTATTACTTAAACGACCATATTTTAAGTAACATGGTGTTGTCAATCGTCACCCGGAGACCCAAACGATGTTTTCTCCCTGTAGGTTTCGAATAGCCCTTGCTAACGGGGGTTACATTAGGCTTAGGAGCGTGACATTTGGAGAGGCTTGGTCGTGGAGTTACTGCCCCCAACAGCGTTTGTTTCACACGGAACATTGAACTAGCTAGAGATCAGTAACCCGATATTATCATTTGGCTGATTGCTATTAGGCAACGTCCTCCAAACCAACTAATTTCTATATATAGCGGGCGCTTTGTTCAGGAGTGGCTGTGACGTTGAATTCCCTTCGATCTGCTTTTGTGTAGTACAGGATCTGACGCCGGCTGGTCTTTCAGTAGGTATAGAAGCCTCCTCAGGTGTTATGTTTCAAGCACCAGGAATCCCGCCGCCCCCAATCAGATCCCTGTTGATGTTGGTACGTCTAAGCCACCTGTGTAGCCCTGTCGGTATATGCAATACAACCGCGTCCATACGAAGGCTGGGCCGGTTTGAAATGCGCATGGGTTGAAACCACGACGTGGTAATGCGAAATAGGCGGGGTCGCCGTGTCTGTGATTGTGTCTGCGTTTCTTGGTCGGGAAACGCTATATTAAGAAAGACTACACGTCCCTAGTCGTGAATTCTGAATCGAAGGGAATTCTTTTTTGGAAGCCTAGTTATTATACTCGTATTATTGTACGGTACTTGAGGTGCCATGCCTTCGCCAATGTCGCTGAAATTAATCAATAACCGGCGGGACGTTATCAATAATAACAATGGCGACGACAACAGCATCGACAACAACAGTGCAAGCAACGCCATTAGTAACAGCCAGGCCACATCAAATAACGCATCGAATATCATCACCGTCACTATGATAATGGTGATTGTCTTTCTCTCCATACAAGCCATCGCGTCCAGTGTACTGCTCGCTATCTGGCTTCGCAAGCGCTATAAAAAGCGACGTGTGATCAAAGACCAAAGCGGCATAGCTGCGTATCTGCACCCGGGCGAATACTGGAGGCTATCATCAACCGCACAACAATCTTCACGACAGATAGAACAACATGGCCAACACCCCCTCAGGGAAGTGCCGCGTTCTAACTCTCCAATGCAATTGGCATTGCAGGTGAACGCGAGACGAACACCACTGACCCCGGTGAGGATGACGCTATCCGACAATAGGGGAGGGGGCTCAGAACCCACCTTGGTTCCGGGCGATGTAGGAGAAATGCCGGCTTAGAGCCTGGGGATTTACTATGAACTGGGCGTACATAGTAACGGTGACCTGTACTCGAGCGGTTATGTGTACGTACAGAAGCCCTGATAATCTGGTTTGGAGCATGCTGGATGTTTTAGTCCATTGGCTCAGCGGTCATAAGGTTACGCGATGACAGGATTACTCGTGGGGGATCACGGAAGTTCACACTTGAAATCGCCATACGCATACATTAACCCTTTCTTATCATAATGGATTTGTCTGTGGTGGAAGTCTCCGTCGCTAAAACTGTCTTCTCTCACAATATGTTTACTGCCCCAGTAATAGCCTTCCGGTATGAAGCAAGGGGTATCGTAACATTGGACAGACATAGACCGCAACAATACATCTATGATGTGATACTTGACGGTACTCTTATATAATATACATTATTAGTCTGAGTTATAGTTACGCTGTACATCAGAGTAATAAGTAATCGTGTTGGTCACAGATACCTATGGTTTCCAATATTTGTTATTGATTTTGGATCATTTATTATACTAAAGCTGATTGATTAATACATGGAGCATAAAAATGCCGGTAGGCAAGTTAGTGAGCGAGTACGTTGCTCATATTTGGGTAAACTGATTTCTTTCCCGGCCTTTACTTCGCGCGATGCTGTGATGCTGAGTCGCTTGGAAGAACGGAATCAGAAATGCTGGAAGGCCCCGGAGACTTGGAAGGCCTGGAAGACTTGGAAAGCCCGGAAGACTTAGAAACCTTGGAAGACTTGGAAACCTTGGAAGACTTGGAAGACTCGGAAATCTTAGAAGACTCGGAAGACTCGGAAGACTTCGAAGGCTTGTGACTTGACTTCGGTCGCTCAGCGTAGCCTTCGCCAGTTGTTTTATCTTTCTTAATTTTAGCTGAGCTTGGAGCGCCAACAGCCCATTTCATGAAAGCTCTAGCGTCGTGGCCTCCCATTGTAGAATACTTCAGAGTGGTGTTCTTAGTCGGAGGCGAAAATGTCTCAGGACGGGTCCTTCAAATGTCGTGGTTTAGTGTTTTGTCAATGGGATTAACTGTGATGCTGGAGAGTACCCGATATAGCTTTATGGGCCCTACGAAATTTATAGACTTTGTCCTCTTGTGTGTCTTTGGTTCTGTTTTAGAACAATGTCTATGTGCTGCAATACGCCACCTGAATCGAACAAATGTTGTCAATGCTCTCTTTGTCTGAAATAAGGATTATATATATATATATATATAGATCCATCAATTGACGATTGACTGTGGCTAACAAAGAATAGATGTTTCAAGTACCAGTCCAGTTTCGAGGGAGCATAGAGTTAGACTTTCTTAACGCGCAACAAAAGCCTTCAGAAGACAAAGACCAAAGCTAGTTTTCACCCCTTATATCGTTTCAAGCGTCCAAAAAAGCATCGAAAGCACAAGGAATCGTTATTCGATAGAGTAATCCATATTATATCCATATTCTCTGTAACAGACTCATTGTGGATTATAGTGTTTTCTCGCAACTGATGTTAAAGACCCCAATGGTATCGGAACTCATCCCCGATCTCTTTCCTCCAAGAAAATAAACTTACATAAGGAAAAGAAGGCCTTGTCGGTGTTACAGTATCCGATGGCACGATATACACAATAACGTAAGCGTCGCACGCCGACGGCCCCCGTGATTCTGTTGGGTGGCCCGGCTATAATTATCTCCGGTATTTCAACGCTGGATAGGGATGTTATTAAGCTTCCCAAAAGAGCAGCCAATTCCTGATTTTAAACGCGGCCCACCATTCCATATAAGATGATTGGGTGTCGTGGTTTGGAGATACATGGGAGAGCATGAATGAAGATGTGGTTCTATACATGAAGTCCGGTAAATCCGTGATGCAACTCTATGATCGGTGTAGACCAGTTTAAATAGGAGGTAGGAGAATATTCTAATAAGTTTAGTACAAGTACAGGCGTCGGACACCTCTTATTCGCACCTCACATTTCTTTACACCACGTACTCAACTCTTCAAGTTATTACTTGCCGCTGACCATGCCGGCCACTACTCACCCCGAATTCAACGGGAAGACCGAGGCACTCGAAGTCGCCCAATCATTTAGCGATGGAATTCGTGGGAAGACGGTTCTCGTCACAGGAGTTAATCCCGATGGCATCGGGCGGGCTACATGCGAGGCATTTGTGAGTCGTGCTCAGCACTAGAAGCCCTCCCCGGTGCTTGAGATGAGAGAGCAGCATACTTACCCCTCCTTTCCCTTTTAGGCGTCGCAGTCTCCCGCACATCTCATCTGTGCCGGCCGTTCGCCCGCCAAGGTCGAGAAATGCATCGATCTCCTCAGGGCTCAGTATCCAACTGTAGACTATCGTCCTCTCATCGTTAATCTGTCCAGCCAGAAGTCCGTAAGGGCCGCCGCTGCCGAGGTCCTCGCCTGGGCCGAGGTCCCGGAGGTTGACATCATCGTTAACAGCGCTGGTGTCATGGGACTCCCAGAGCGCACACTCAGCGAGGACGGCATTGAGATGCACTTTGCCACGAACCACGTCGGGCACTGGCTGCTCACCTGCTCTCTCATGCCGAAGCTCATCAAGGCCGCCGAGAAGAACCCCAGGGGGGCCACGCGGGTGGTCAACGTAACGTCAGCCTCCCCCCAGGTCGCGGGCATGCGCTGGAGCGACATCAACTTCGACCGGGTGAGCAGGGACCTGCCCGAGGCAGAGCAGCCCAACTACAAGCTCCTCGAGATGTGGGGGTACCGGGACGTGGAGAGCAAGCCGTACGTCGGCCTCGAGGGCTACAACGTGAGCAAGGTGGCCAACGTGCTCGCCGGCATCGGGGCGACCCGGCGCCTGTACGACAAGTTCGGCATCCTCTCCCTCGCCGTGCACCCGGGCGTCGTGCCCACGGAGCTCGGGCGCAACTTCCCGCCCGAGAACCTCGCGGCCGTCTCGGCCATGTTCGAGACGGGCCTCTACGCCTACAAGACCCTGGGTGGCGGGGCCGCGACGAGCCTGGTCGCCGCGCTGGACCCCCAGCTCGGGCCGGGTGAGACGAGGGACGGCAAGGAGAACTACGGCGCGTACCTGGACGACTGCCAGATTTCGGAGAAGGCCGCGCCCGGGGCCGTGTCGAGTGCCGCGGCCGACAGGCTCTGGAAGTTATCGGAAGAGCTGGTCAAGGAGAAGTTTGAGTGGTGAGATGGCGAGTGGATTCACAGTTAGGCAGCGATGTTGCGTGACGACACACTCCGGATAAATAATCCCCCTCGCTGCTTGTATGCTTTAGAGTCAAGATAGAGAGAACGGCATCGCTGAAAACCGACGCCAGAGAAAAATCATATTCAAGTGAAGCTAGTTTTCTTTTTTTTAGGGTGGCCCGCGCTTGTTGAGAAACTCTAGCGCGACGACGGTGAGTTATGGCTTCGTATGTAACGACAACAGAGACTTAAATATCAAAAATATCAAAAAGCTGTGGGCTTCCCAGCTGTAGATAAGCGGAATGGCGTCCTGCCACCGCAGTGTAGTTGACTCCCTGAGGATATCCGACCACCAACGACCGGCTGGCAGACCCCGGAACAAAAATAACTCTCGTTTTGATCGGAGAGCGTGTGAGGTCTTCTAGGTAGAGGTACCGTCCTCAGTACTGCCCATCGGGTCCGCGACGTCCTCGAGCTCTATGTCAATAAAATACACGCTCTGCCCGTCCATCGTGCCCTCGTTGATCGACGCCGAGACTTTCTTCCCCAGCGGGTTCCCCCGGAAATCGGTCAGCATGACGCACGGCGGCCTCCCGAGGTCCTCCCTCGCCACCTGCCCCATGCGCTGCAGGTCTCTTATGCCGACCAGTATCAGCTCCCGCGCGCGCGCGTCGCCCTTGCCGTGGACGGTGATCCACGGCCTGTCCTCGTCCCGGGCGCGCCCGAAGGCGACGACGAACCACTCCCCCGCGTCCCTCACCTGCTTCACGGCGGCGTCGTCGCCTTGGCGCGGGGTGAAGTGCGCGTAGCCGTCGAACCGGTCGACCCCGTGCGTGTGCAGCATGCACCGGGCGGCGTCCCAGTTCGGCCGGGTCTCGATGATCGGCGAGGCGCAGAACGGGAAACCCGGGAACCGCACCTCGCGCATCGTGTTGAAGTTCTTCCCGAACACGAAGGCGCCGCGGTGGCTCGCCTCGAGGTTGGCGGACCGCGGGGCGTCCAGCCTCTTGAGCGCGTAGATATTCAGCTTCTGCAGGCGGCGGGCGCCCCCCACCACGTCCGGGTCGCCGTACTCGTGGGCGCGGCTGCGGCTGTACACCTCGCCGCCGTGGTTCTGGAGCCAGATGCTGATGGGTTGCCCCCCGGGGCCGTCCTTGCAGTTCAACTTGAGCAGCCAGGAGCCGCCCACGTCTGTGGCTTGATCCGTCTGGATGTGCAGCCCCTTGTTGCTCAACGAGAATTCGGGACTGAACAGCTCGTTGTCAATCAGCCGCACTGAGCCGCATCCGCCAAACTCAGCCGGGCTTGTCGCGAAGATGCCGCGGTATCGCTGGCCCCCCGGCGCCGCTTTCCATGCGAAGATACTCAGGTCGTTTGTATCCTTGACGATTTCCTCCTGTAGTCGGAGGAATGCCCGCTGCCCTTCGCCATAAATCATAGGCATATTCACCTCGAAGATACCGATGAGGCAGTAGGCCATGTCCTCGGGGCGCGTGGTCTGTCGCCTTGCGGCCCACGCCATTCTCTGGGCGATGGGCAGCCTGTAGATGCCCTCGGGGTTCTCTAGTACTTCGGTTCCGATCTGCGTAGTGTCCGCGATCAACCCCTTCAAATCCTTCTTCGTGCCACGGAATTGCCATTCGCGATCGTAGAACTCGACGTGCCTGGGTGCTAACAACTACATGATTTATTCAGCTCAATGCCTTTTGTGGGTACGCTTCCGCGTACAGAGCGAGGGATTGCGCGTAGATTACCTCCTGCAACGTCCAGCCACGCGTAAACCATCGACATTTCATTAGAGATGATTCGAGGGCCTCTTCTGTCGATGTTGGCAAGTCTGCTAGCCAGACGTAGCATACTTTGGCGTCTCGATACCAGCTGTACATGGCTGCGCTCTCGGGGGCGTTAGTCGGGAGAGTTTCCGTCGGATGGCCAGGGTAAGCCATGACTTTCTACGTACAGTTGATGGCTTCAGTGAGTTCGGCGCTGCTCGTCTTGTCGATGCAGCATGTGTCCACCCAAGCGTACCGGATACCGTCTCTACGGGCGAGCTCGCACGTCTTCTCGATCTTACCGAACCCGCTCATTCTCTTCCTCTGGGAATCGGGACCAGTGAAGTCCTGGAACGTAAGCTCCTCGTGCTGCCATGTGTGAGAAAGTATGGCATACTCCAAAGTATCGGGGTTCACAACCATGAACTCCTCCATCGTCAAGGTCTCTACGTTGATGAGTTTCATGGTGAGTGGCTAGAGCGCTCTGATGCTGAATACTGATGGAATGTGAAAAAACTCCAGTCTTTCGGATACCAAGGCCACACATATTTTCGGACACCAGAGGTAAGCCAGGACCTTGTCATGCATTTTTCAGCTGTCCATTTCGGTTGACCCACCTCTCGTAGGCCTCATCAGCTACGAGAAAATATATAAGTCTTATGAGTGTAACCACGCCTGCATCGAATTCAATGAGGTATCATGAAGCAAGCCTAATTTTGGAGCTATGTTAGACGCACGCGCGATTCGACTACCTGTGAGGTAAATGGTAGCGTGTGTACGAGGTTAGGTTAGCAACAGGTATGAGAAACAAGCCTATGTCCTGAGTAGGGGTCCCGCCAGCAGCCTAAGACATGCTGATTGAACCCCACCACCCAAAGAGACCTATTGATCAAAAGTGTGTTCCTATACAATCCATCAGTCTCATTTGCAGGTGTTGGAATCTTGATGTCGTAGATTAGGGAACACAGTCATAGAACCAATAGCGTAATCAATACCTTAGAACATGTCGTCGCAAGTACCTACCTACATTATATCCCCACAAAACAGCCGGATCGACAATGCTCGCTGCGCGCGATGGGGCGTAAACGTCTTGATGGGCCGCTGCAACGATGTAAAATGAAATGGTTACATCCCGACCGTAGAACAATTTTGGAGGCGGGCTTACTCAGCTTGGTTCGGTCCCCCATGCAAGCACTATACGCAGAATGAAGTCATGATGAAGCAATGCCATGCATCATTTCGTCACGCAGGCGCCATGGGATGGGGAAGATGCACACTGCTGGGCATGTTAGTGCATAGGTATGGCGAACCCATGGCGTACTCCTGGTAGAATCAGGAAAGAGCCCACGTGTTTGGAAAATACGAATAGAGTCGGCGACACCATGCTCAATCATATTGCTATATTTGCCCTGCAGAGAAACCAAAACGAAACGTTTGGTATCTAAAATGAAGAATCGAGAGGTACATGAAAGGGGTATTGAATGCGATGCAAAAGTTTGAAAGTCAAGTAGAACTACCCCCAACCGTCGCTGCGTAAGGGATAATAATAGCGCTATATAGACAAAGGATCAGAGGAGGAAATAAAGCTTCTCCTAGAATGATGGGCGCGGCGGGGCCGTATAACGATGTGAATTGGGGGGTGGTGGTTTGGGATAACATCTAGAAACCCGATGTACGGCGAGCCTGGCCAAGAGGCTGGCCAAAGTTACTGCTCTTTCTTAATTTCAGAGGGACGTCTTCCTCGACATCTTCCAATCTGTTTTCCACGCGGTTTTCTATAGTTGCATCATAAGTAGAGAGACTAAAATTTATTGTCGGCACTGGGATTGTTGCTTCGCTGAGGACGGATGGTGTTGCGTCAGTGGCTCTAACTTCCTCAAGCTTGTCTGACAACCTCCTGAGGAACACTTCGTCGGCTGCCGGTCGGTTCTTGAGACACAAAGGACCCTTCAGCGCCGGATCCTCTGTACCAGGATTAAGCAAAGTCTCTTTTAGTAGGGCTACGTCTTCGCGGAGCTCGACATCAGCAGGTCCAACTGATGCTTCCTGGTCACTTGCTTCGCAAACTTGAACCGTTTTTGTGTCACCGGGACTTGTCGGCGTCGTCGTCCCACTGCTGCCAGCGGTGTTGGCAGCGGAAGAATCGATAGTCGGAAGCTGAGAAAGAGATATAGAATGGCTTGGCGTATGTCCAGCATGCATGGTAAGACGCCGGTGCTCAGGGGCCAGCAGTGCTTCTTGGGTCATTGTGAAGGGTTGAGCTTTAGACTGCAATTCAGCCGAGCTTTTTCTTGTGCTTGACGGGGACTCCTTGCTTGGAGAAAATGTGGGTGAGGATTGCTTTGTGTCGTTGAAAGTTGGTTTTTGAATTGCCGGTACCTTCAATCGGATGCCTTCCAGTCCCGGGATAACCTCATAGACGTCAATCGAGGGTATTCGTTCTTGCCCTTTGCGAGGAACATTCGTCGGCGATGCGCTTTGCATTCGTGGGTCGAGTGGCACAAAGGGATTCGACTCCGGTATAGTTGATCCTTTGCTGGGTGGCAGAGTGCTTGGTGAAACACCGTCTGACGGGGTTCGAGAGTTGTTAATGGATGCAGCTGCAGTTCCTGGACTACCGGAGCTGCCCGATCTATGATATTTCACGACTGAGCCGGCAGCGCCATGAAAGATGTCGCCGTGTTTACCCCCACCTATACGCGTGGTTTCCAGCAGCCTTGTTAACTTGGCTGACTCGGTTTCGGCCGTTTCTGCTCTTTGTTTCCAGTCCGCCATCTCCTTTTCCAGCTTCGTCTTTTGTTCTGCCCAAATCAGTCGCTCTTCGTCCATCATGTTCCGTTCCTCTCGAAACATCTCCTCAGCTCGAGCGCGACTCGCCTCCAGATGTGCGCGTTCAGCTTGCCAGTTGTCCTGCAGTCTCCGAATGTATTCCTCTCTCCGTTGAAGAAGTACGGCGGCTGGCTGAGGACTTAAATGTTCGAAGGGCGACATGGCGCCCGAGTTGGTAGCAGCCATGGAGGGCGATGTAACGGAAGACCCGGTGGCACCCCTTGTAGTATATTGTCGAGGGCTTGACGCTATTGGTATGGATGGCGGTGAAACTTGGTTTGGGGGAGCTTTGTTACGACTCGACGCATCGAAATAAGGTTGCTTTATTGAGTTTGGTAAAGACAGAGGCGATATAACAGAGTCCCGCCGGCGGCTGAGGAAAGGGGCAGCACGGTCAAAGTGGTCAAGGCCACCCGAGGGCAGAAAAGAGTCGGAGGGCAACCTCGTCATGGCGATCATCGTCGGCAGAAGGAGCTGAGGCAGCGTTTCCAACAAGGTCGAGTGGGAGGGCGGGAGCGACTTCGACTTGGCTGCTCGAGGTTTGACGCCTGGGATGGGAGTCGCACAGCGCAAGGGCTAGGGCCTGGGCCGGTGGGGAAATGAATAAGGTTTCCTGGGGTTTGTGGCTTGCGCAATCGAGATGCTGTTAAGACCAGGAACGCAAAGTCTAAAAAGCAGGCCAGATTATGTTGGGGACGACGGTGGACGCAGATTGAGATTGGCCCGTATGTGTCGAGAGCAGATCCTTGGTTGGACAGGCAGGGAAGACCAGCTGCGGTTCTGGGTTGTTCAGGTCCAGGAATCAGAATCCATCAGATATCGAAGATCAAGGCAATTTTGACAAGCATTCACTCAGGACGCCAGATAACGACGATGCTGTATTGTCTAATTACTCGGGTACAGGCTAATAGAGTTGAGTTGATTTAGACGCAGCAGCATTGGCCGAGGCAGAGAGCGCAGCGGTGCGTAAGCCGACGGATCAGAACGGGAGTGACGTATTCGGTTCTCGTTTGCTTGTGAATGCGGGCACCACACGGCGCGTGGAGTCAGGATGGGAGCAGAAGCGACCGAGTTGCGAGGCGTTGTAGGGGTTTGAACGTGTTCAAATATAAGCGGCAGCCAGTCTTTCTGGTATCACTCTCTTCCAGCGTTGCAGAGACAGAGGCACGTCGAGGGGATGCGTAGGAACCGGGAAAAGAAAAAGCAGATGGGAAGATGGAAAGCCGACAGACAGGCGACCCCCCTACAGCTGTACTGGGCGTTGCTGGCGGCACCACCGTAGTTAGTGGTGGTCTGGTACATACGTAGTATCTTCAAGTACCATGCTATGTACCTACGTGCAAGGGAGATGGACTGGCCAAAATTGGGGGTTCTCTCCAGTTCTGGTAAGACTGGACCACATCACGGAACAGGGGTGGGACGGAGCCACGGGCACAGGGAGAGGAGCCGGCGGAGTCTTGAAGAGGAGAGGACCCTTAAAAGACCCCCTGCCCTACTACATACCTAGTACACAGGTAGGGACGTAGAAGTACCTCGGGTACGTAGCACATCACGTACGTACCGTGCGTTGTGAAGCAGCGTACTATTACGTAGTTACCTGATACGGCAAGTTTGTATGTACCTAGGTACCAAGAACCTACCTAACCTAAGGTTGCAGACAGATATCACCACTGCACCATATTTACTCTATCATTTTCTTACGTGCAGCACAGGCTACTTTCCCGCCCTTCTCGCTGCCGCGTCTAGTACCTAGTAGTAGCAGCTATCTCTCAATTACTATGTGGCTCCGTCTTCGCTGGCAGTGACACGTGGACATTATTGGGCATCTATCTAACCTGCGTAGGTAGGTAGGTCCCTTAGCTACCCCGTCCAAACTTACCTAACTTAGGTACTTCCACACATCATCCGGTTTGTACGTAGGTAGATGGTAGAGATGCGGTGGTGCATGTTGTACACCTGATGCTGGTAGTATCAACTGGGCAAGTTCCTATTCTCCTATGCTGTCCCCCACACGAAGACCAAAGGTCTGGGTGTTTCAGCCGTCGTGTAGAGGAGAGCTGCATCTCATCCGCCACACGAAATCGTGCTCAGCTGAACCACCTGCTACTAGTAGATAACCCGGCCGTTTATAGCGAGATGCATCAAGTTGCCTCGCACAGCATCTGGCCGTTGCCAAAAAAGGCCATTGCCGGTGCATCGCTTCTGCCATGATCACGGTGGCATGGCATGCCATGGCCAATTCAGCCAGCCCTGTCTGGCCAGTCCGTCCCATACCGGCCAACCAACTGCCTCCTTGGACGTACTCACGATGTATGTCAGCGTGGCAAATCAACCTGTTCATCGTCGATGCAGCAGCACCTGCTCAAGATCAGCCATGAAACCTCACCACTGGAGGGGGCTCCAGTTTCGGTGTCGAATAGGAACGGGCCGCAGAACCCCGGCTGGAATTCCCACATGTAAGCGGCTCGCTGTCTGCATATGTCGAATGTTGGACTGGGCTTGGCTCTTCTTCTACCAATTTTCCATCCAGTCTTCTTCCCCAGCCAGGACAGAAAGCGTCCAGGTACATCGGGCTACCCCACAGTCCGGGTGCATGCACTCTCCCGGTGGTTTACTACAAGGAACGTCTCCCCGTTGTTCCGCCCCAGCTCGAGGCGTGGGGTTCTCCCATCTCCAACTGTACGTACGTACGTAGGTACATGGTACGTACGTTGTACTGGAGCGCCTATCTAGGCTACCTACTTACTAACCTCGGCACCTATGATAACGCCTCTACTTGTAATGCTCTCTGCGAACTACAGATGATCAGAGCGGCGCTAGCCCGAGGCGCGCCAATGGCACGGCGAGTCATTATACTGCGGGACGGCATCGCTCTAAATACCTCTATACCACTGTGCGGCGACGTGGACACCGCTTCGTGTGTTCGAAGTTTCCAACCGCCAGCTGGTCAGATATGCAGGGACTCGCCTCTCCACTCACACTCAAACCGGACGGAACACAGCCCCGACTCACCGCCGAACCGGATAGATCCCATGGTAGGTACCTTAAATGGTGATTCCAGAGGCATCGCCCTAGGCCGCAATTCGTGCGTCCTCATGTGATATGCGCCAGGACCCTGAATTCCTAGATAGTAGGCCTAATCTTAACGTAACAGTGGCACGGACTACAAGTACGTAGTACGTAATACTAGAATGAGAAGGGTCGCTCGGACTGTACACTCTACACTCTGTCTAACCTACGGAGGCGGTTAACTAGCCACACAAGTAGTTACCATAATATGGCGTGCCTGACTCTTCATCTTCGTGAACGTTGCCGGCGAGTCGCCTCGGCCAAATAGGCCAAATAACAGTGATCGTCGAGCCCAAGTCTCATGAGTCCCCCGAGTCAGGCACACCCAGGACCGCTACCTTGCCCAGTGGTGGTGGGTGTCAGTCGAGTCAAGCAACACGCAGAATTCTCCAAATATCCCCCCACACCAGCCAGGTCCCACGGACACCTACGTGCATAACACGGTACCCCTCACGAGTATTTGGTCAGCAGCGAGGGTAGCGATTTCATTTCGCCTGAAGTGTGTTTGTGGCACTTTGCATGCGGGGCAATAATCATTTGATGTGGTGATGTGTAGCCGTAGGGCATGTATCTAGTAGATACAGGCCATCAAGATGGGTTGTTTCCTGCCATCCACCCCCGTTAGGTGAGCACCTAGTTAGTTCTCTAGCAGTGGGTATTCCTATTGATAGGGGCTATCTAACCTCTCCTAGACTAACATACAATCTCCAACCATTGGTCCCGAGGACATGTCACCCAGAATACGGGCAAACTGACTGGTCAATGGACGGATTCGGCAGTAAGACACTACGAGACCGCCCGGACTCGCTCTAGATAGGTTAGGGGACTTGACTCCAAGCGTCACAAGTGCGGGGCTCCTATTAAATCCAGGTACAAGTACAACGACGGAGTAGACATCACCTGCTGTTACGTTTAAGCGTGTATGAGTGATGAAAGTACCTGGTCTCACTATCTAGATATGCACGGGGCATTTCTCATTTCAGAAGACCTACGACATCGCAAAACTTTAACTAGGTAGTTACACTCTCTATATTCGAAACAGAGTCTTGACTGAATTAACGAAAGAGCATAACCCAACAACTTGGCATGGCTTCCTCATTAATTCCCGATCAATCCCCCTCCCCCGCGGGGAAGAGGTGTGGTACTCCGTATACACGGTATCTAAGAAGATTCGGGATGATGTGTGGCTTGTGAGGCTTGTGGCGTCATGTATGAGTTCAAAGATCGGGGGTCTATCAGCTAATGTAACTACCCTAAAAAACAAAAGCGTAACACGAGCGGGATGTCCTGAAACGATTCCAGTCCGGAAGCCGGATGTCCAGCTAGGCGATTTCGGCGGCGGCTATCCACAAGATAGCGAATCCGGCATCCCGGTCGGAGCACCGATATGGTCCCGTCCATATTGTCGTAACACGGCGACTGATATATGGTCTTTCGGCACCTTAGTAAGCTTCCGTGGCCATCCCTCCCCGCCATTGCGAAAGAGGCATAAGCTAAGCCGGCTACCTAGTCCAAGGGTCCAATGACAAATGTTTGGCGACCATCATGCGCCTTGGGCAAAATGATACCGCTAGAAACGATGACGGCGTTCCGGTTCGTCACGGCGCGCGTAGTGGCCAAGGAAGACAAGGAGTTTGTTTGTGCTAAAGACAATGCCGATGGATAATGACTGGCACGATCGACCGACGGCCCAAGAACTGCCTCGGGACGAAGGGTTTCGCACAGAATCAGCAAGTCCTCAACGAGAAGCCTGCATGTCAATCTGCAGTTCACATGATGGAGAGTGCCTAGAGGCGTAGGAAGACTACCTATCTACTGGCAAGCCTGTCACGGCAGATGCGACGTAGCGTGAGAATAGGTGGTGATTACGTAATAAGGGGGGTCTCTGCTGTCTTCTCGTACGGCTGGATTTATTAGTTGCATTGCTTTTACACAGGAGACGTGGTTATGATAGTTTATTTACGATGTATTAATGAGATACGATGTTTTTCTATTGGATCAATTGATTCCCCATGATATTACGCTCTTAATTAACTTAGTATCTTGGAACACATGGGTAGAGTGCTTTTCCAACGGCCGCTGGCGTGGGTGACTACGAGCAGCTGAGTTAAGGGTCAAGCCTACGAATTGATTACATCCTGTCTTCTATTTTTGGTGGTGCTGTGGTCAAAGCTGCATTCCAAATTCCTTGGAAAAAAAGCCCAGGCTTTTCGGTGGGCGTTCTGGTGACCTTATATCGGGGTCAAGACTGCGCCAGCTTGGGCTGCAGAGATTACCTGTTTGGACTATTGGAACTTCGCTAAATGTTTTTCCACTTGATTTGATAGGAAAGACTGTCAATGTGACCCCCCTCAGTGTAAGTCACGTGGCCCAGACCAGACGACTGGCCTAATCACCGTATTTTGCGGAGTCTCATCGCATTTAACTTTACATGCCATGCATCTATTCTTTAGGACTTGCGTGAACAGTGACGCAAATCGTCATGCGCCTTCTTAAGCGACTAAAGGATGGGATTGTTAGGTTGTCCGACCACCCCGCTGATGATATCCCAGCGTACGCCATTCTGTCGCACACCTGGCCGATCGGGGGGTCGAGCGTCGTCGCCGACATAGACATAAACGTAGGAAACGCCACAGACGTGCGGGTTCCTCAAAGCATTCGAATTCCCTCAGCCGTTCCCATTCTCTCAGGCGTGTTCATCCAGGCAGACGGTATCGCCCCTCAGGCCGATCAACAGCCGCTGGGTCTCAGAAAAGGGACGCGTATGAAGAGGAAGACGACTACAAGGAAGTTGGATGTGTGTGTGTCATCCTTTAAGGTACACGGTTGGGGTTTTGCATATGAGTTCCAGGGACCGACTCAACCCGGCCGTCTAAGGGCCCCAAATTCCTCGAGTAGGTCATACCGGGAAAGTACAAGAAAGTCAACGGCGGTTGGTGAACTATGTATTTCATTTTGTCCATCCTGGGCTTAGGGGGCCGCAACAAAACTCAGAATGTGCATTAATTTATCGCATACCTAAAGCAAGCTTGAAGCTGATGTGAAAACGTTATATCAATCCCAGCTCGAGATACGCCTCCGTGTGAGTTGTAAATGACCCCAGCGTTGTGGCCGCGTCGAGGTTTCATGCCGCAATACCTAGCGTAACACCAAGGTGGCTACTGCCTGCAGCTGTAACATCCGCTTTCTGCTTAAGCAGGTAGGTTTGATATTTCGAAATCCGTCAGGCAGATTAGACGCTCCTTTGAATAATAATTTCGCCAAAGAATCTAGTAGTCTACTACAAGACAATATAATTATACTGAGTATGCATTGCATCGTGGACGTCTATACTACCTGTAATCGGGGAGCTCGATAGAAGTGGCCACCTATAGATTACACCATTCGACCGGATTCCAGCCAACCATCGATGACTTCAGGGAATCCTAGATCAGCTAATCTGTGGCCTACCAAGCGACGCCAGTCCGACCTGGAACCCTCTGCCCCATTGGGGAAATCCATTCCACTGAACAAGTGAAACTTAGTTCTAACCCATTCTTTGGGGACATAGCCAGCAGTTTCCCAGTCGATGATACTCAGAGTACGCGTGGCGGGGTCGACAAGGATGTTTCCTGGTCCCAAGTCACTGTGGTAGAAAACGAGTTTGGAGGTGTCCATGCCCATCCGTGTACAGTGTTCAAGCATACGCTGAGGGGCGAAAGACTCTAGCTTATCGTTTTTCGCCAGAATAGCGTCCCCGAGTTCCTTTCCGTCAACTCCAGATATTGCATCGCCTATCCATTCAGCCATGGTCATGCAGATCTCAGCGACACGGCCGACATAATACTGGCGCACGGCTTCCCCAATCGTTGGCCAGGCCTCAGCGAGAGTCTGACCGGGGACGCGGGTGAGGACGATGTAGTACCTGTTATCCCATTCTCCATGGTAAAGGACATTGGGAACATCGAAGCTTAGGGGTTGCTCCTCGCTCTTGGTTCAGATGAACTCCAGAGTAGTGTGCTCTCTTGTAGTATTAGACAAATCGCCACTCAGATAGTGGATTTTGATGAAGGCGCTTCCAGCGCGCCACACAGCCGCGCCGCTTCCAGCCGTATAAACTAGGCCAACTGATTGGGGGAGTGATTCAGAATGATGGCCTTTGGGCTGAAAGTCCAGCGTGTCTTCTGGAGACACCTTTGACTCTGGTACCGGATTAGGGGCATCCAAGAGGACGAAGAACCCTCCTTCTTCATCAGTCCATGTCGGATAACTGGGTGATGGCGAAGACTGGCGGCATAGCATGAGTCTTCCCCCGATGAGCCAACAGCAAGTATCAATCTTCCGGATGCTGCCTATAACGTGGTTTGGTAAGGGCGTCATCATACTACCGAGTTCGTAAGACTACACAAACAAGTTTGGGTTGCCTGAGGGCGGAAAGGGAAATCGGGTGAATTGAGGAATAGGAGGAAGGGCAAGCGGAACCGGGCCGCGAAATAAATGAAAACTCTTTAAGTGCCTGTCTGGAAATTCGGCGCACAGGTAATCTCGCATCTCTCGATGGTATGCCCTACAACTACTTGTACGTTGACTTTACTCACCAGATATAGTTGCAACATTGAACCTTCGCCGCCCCCACGTCGTAGTAAGGGAGGGAGGATAATAGGGGGCAAGCTTATGTAATAAAGGGGGGCTTATCTAGCGGGATTTATCAGCTGCACTGCTTTTCTAGAATACTATATACATAGCTAAGACAGTTCTTTACACAGTTTTAATAATATACAATGTCTTTCAATTAATTCCTTACAAGATTACTCTATTTAATACTACTTAGGTAGAAAATACTTTGGAATCGGTGAGTAAAGATCTCTTCCTAGGGCAGCTGACGTGGGCGATTGATTCAGTAGATGCCAGGATACCCATTCGCCGTCGGCCTCTCGACCCCACTAGGCCTACCCTACCGGTGGGAGTTAGGTAACCGACAGAGAGGTTGTCCTTTATTGCCTAGGGCCCAAGACAAGGGGGGTGGCTGGCCGGTTGGCTCCCTGTCTGGGCTTCACAGCTGGCATAAACTAATAGGACTAGGTGTTGTAATATTGGCATTGGCTGCAACTAGTACTATGTACCCATGTACGATACCCCTTCGTACTCCTGCTTAGCTAAGCCGTAGGCTTAGCTGTTTAGGCGGTATAGCTAGGCAGAATTCTCCTCTTTTAAAGGAATTTTATATATAAAGGTTTTACTTTTATATTTAAATAAAAAAGAAATAAATTAAATAATTACTTATATTTATATTTTATTTACGTATAATATTGTACTTTTTTAGCTATATAATACTAATTAGTGTTTTTAGCTAAAAAATATAAATTAGCAAAATAAAAATAGAATTTTAATATAATTATACTTTAATAATAAGTTTTTATATAAACTATATATTTTATATTATACTTTAGTTTTTTTAATAATAAACTAATAAAAAAAAAAATTAATTACTTTTTTTATACTTTAATTTAGCTTTTATATAAAAGCTTAATTAATAATATATAATTGTATTACTTTTAATTTTAATTATATAAATTGTATAAAAGTTCGTTTTATAATTAAAACCCTTTTTTATTTATTATAATATTAAATAATAGTTATTTATATAATAATTATTAAAAATAAATATATAAAAATGTAAAACTTTTTAAAAAACAGTTTTTAATTCCTTTTATTAACTTTTTATACAAATTTATAATAAAATTTTTTTTAGAATTTATTAGTATTTCTTTAACTATTATATAAAAAATAATTAAACTTTATATATATAATAATATTTTATATAACTTTTATATAATAACTTTAAAAAAAATTAATATATAAACTATATACTTTTATACTAAGTATAACTAAAGTTTATATAAATTAAAAGATTTTTAAAAATTATTAGTTAAAAATTTTAAGTTAATTAAAATATAAATATTTTAATATATTAATAATAAAATTATTATTAAAATTTATAATACATTTTATATAAAAAGTATTTTAAATTAAAAGCTTATATTACATTAAAAAAAAAACTATATTATATAACTTATAAAAAGTAATTTTATTTTAATATATAAACTTTAATTTTTTATATAAAAATTTTAAATATATTTTATTTTTTTAAAAAAAAAAAAATATATATATAATTATTAATTTCTTTTATTTTAAGTTAATAACTTTTAAATTAAAACTAAAACTTACTTATATAATAAAAAAGCTTTATTATACTTATTTTTAAAACTAAGTTATAGTTTTAAAAAAACCTTTATATATAAAGTTAAAAAAAGCTTTTTATTTAAAAGAATATACTTTTATATATTAATAGAAAATTAAAAGCGTATTTTTAAAAAATACTTTTTTTTATTAAATATTACTTATTTTTTATACTAAATAATAACTTTGTTATATAATTTAAAAATATACTATATTTTTAATATATAATAAAATACTTAGTTTTTTAATACTTTTTATAAACTTTTAAATAATTAATATTTTATATAATACTAAATATTAAAGTATTTATATTTTAAATTTAAATTTTACTTATATATAATATTTAAAATAAAATTATTTTTTTAGCAAAATATTAAATATTTTTTAAAACTTAGTAAAAAAAAGGAAATTATTTTAAAAAACTATATAACTTATTATATAATAAAATATAATAATTTATAAGCTTTTATTAGAAATTTAAAATAATAAAAAAATAGTTTTATATTATATTTTTTATTATTTTTACTAATTATATAAAGAATTACTATATATATTATATTAAACTTAATTATATATAAAAAAAATATATATAATATTATAAACTTGTATTTTAATATAATTATAAATTATAATTAATATTAAACCAATTAAATAAATATTATTTTTATATAAATATATAAGTAAAAAAAGGACTTTACTTTATACAAAGTATTAAAAACTATAATTAATAAGTTATTAAAAGTATAAAAAGTATTTAAAATAAAATATATAAATAAAATACACTTTAGTATAACTATTATATAAGTATATAAAAGTATATTAAAATTTAAAATAATGTTTATTTTTTAAAAACTTATATATAAAAGTTTTTTTTCCAACTTTTATACGTGTTTCCGAATTAAAAACAATTTATTAAATAAATATTTTGTATAAAAAGTAGAAAATACATACTATATAAACTAATACTATAATTAAATCAATTAGTACTTTATATAAAGTAAAAATATTATATAATACTTAAAAAATATTTAAAAATAGTACTTTAATTAAAATTATATAAATATATATTTTTAAAAAAATATTTATATAAATAAAAAATACTTTATTTATTAAAAAAAAGGATATTAATTAATTAATTATACTTTTTAAAAAAAGTTTTATATAAAAAGTTAATATTTTAATATATACAAAATAATGTTTAAAAGTAAATTAATTTTAAAAAAGTTTTTAACTTATTTTATTAAGTATAAAAGCTATTTAAAATTATATAAAAAAAAAAAAAAAAAATTCTTATTTATATAATAAAAATATAGTATAATATTTAATAAATAATATATTTTTATATTGTATAACTAAAAAAAATATTTAAATAGCAATATTAAACAAGCTTTTAAACTAATTTATACTTAATAACTAGTATTATATAAAGTATTAAAGTATTATTTAAAATATAAGCGTTTTAAAGTTTTTAACTATAAAAAAACTATAAGTAAAAATATATATATAAAAAAACTAAAATTAGCTTTAATAAAAGTTATATAATAATATTTATTAGTATAATAAAAATTAATAACTAAATTAGTTATATAATATTTTATATACTTAATACCTTTATTTTATTTTTATTTTTATTAAAAAATACAAATTATTTAAAAATATACTTTAATAATATAAGAAATATTATTATATAAAAAAATAAAAGTACTTTTTTTATTATATATAAATAAAGTTACTTATTTTTTAATATTAGTTTATATAAAATAACTAATTACTTTATTAAAACTAAATTATAATAGTTATATAAGCGTTTTAAATACTTTTATATAAAAAAATTATATAAAATACAAAGTTAAATAATTAATTTTAAAAAAAATTTAAAAGTTTTATTATTATTATTAAATGTATAATAAAGTACTACGTTACTTTAAGTTTATAATTAAAAACAATTATAAATTTAATTATAAAATAATTATAAATGTTATACAAATAGGAAATTAATTTATATTATATATAATTAATATTATAATAATATTTTAAATAACTATTTTTTTAAAATTTATATTTATATAAAATACTTAAAAAGTATTATATAAATACTAAATTAATATTTACTAAAGATTGTTTAATAATATTATATATAACTTTAAAATAAACTTTTTTTTAAACAAATTTTAAAACTATATTAAAATTATAAGTATATAATGCTAAAAAATGCTTATAAAAGTATATTAAATAGTTAAAAAAGTAAAACAAATATACGAACTATTAAAATATATATATAATATTTTTTAAAAAAAAATTAATATATAAATAAATAATAAGTTAATTTTATAAATAATTATTAAAACTTTAAATAATATAGTAAAACTAAATAACTTTATATTAACTTTTTTTATTTTTAAAACGTACTTTTATATTAATAAAAACTTTTTTTCTTTTTTAACTTTTGTACAAAAAACAATAATTATTTAAAAAGCAATAAAAATACTATAAAAAAATTATACATGTTACGACGGGGCTTCTTGCAAGTGCCGTACGGTAGATTCTGGAAATACACATTAATATTAAGGTGGAAAGGAAAGGAGTTGACGGCAGCCGGAATGCTAACCGTCTTCCTTTTCTATCCACTAAACTAGCTAACGTAATTTAACCGTAAGTAATACAGTACATATAAGCCACGCATAAGCCACAAGCTAAGCCCCACACTCCTAAGTTGTACGTACGGGTTATACTAAGCCATAAAACCTACGAGCCGTAACTATACAAAAGTAGAAATTAGCTATATAATTAAAGAATAAAAAGGACTATTTTTATATAATATATTTACTTTTTTTTTTCTATAATAAAGTTTTAATATAAAAAAAGAAAAAAAGTTAAAAAAGCTTATATAAAATTAAAGTAATTAAAAACTTAAATATAATTATTATTTTAATTAATAAACTAATTTACTTTTAATATATATAAGTTAAATTATACTATTATATAAAAAATATTTAAGTAGTAAATTTAAAAAAAAACAATATATAATTTATTTAACTAATAATAACTTAAAAAAAGCAAAACTAGTTAAAAAAAAAGCTTATTATATATTTATTATATAAAAATTAAATAATATAAGTTTTTTTAACTTTAAAAAAATAATAAGCTTTAAAGCTAATAATTAAACTTTATATAAATAAAGTTATTACTTTTTTAAATAAGCTTTTTAAAAAATTAAATATAATAAAAATTAATAAACTTATTATATA
>MU281498.1:0-29466 GCA_022385595.1 Xylaria palmicola
TAAATAATAAGCTTAGTTTATTAAAAATAAAGTTATATAGTATTAAAATAGCTTTTTAATAACTATTTTAAATATAATTAATTTAATTATAAAAAGAATAAGTATATTAAAGTACTAAGTTATACTACTATAAACTAAAATAGCTAAGCTTTATAAAACAAATTATAAACTAAGCTAATATTACTATATAAAAAATAAACGTTTATAAGTTAAAGAATTATTTATTATACAAAAAAGTTAAAATTAAAAAGCTAAAAAAGCTATTAAAAAACAAATAATTAAAGAAATATAAGTAAGTAGTTATTATATAAAAAGTAGCACTATATAAAAAAAATACTATAGAATTTGTAATAAACCCGAATATAATGCGCATATATATTAAAATAAAATAGAAATATTTAGTAAAAGCAAATTTGAATAGTACAAATTGATTTTTTATATTATAATTAAGTTATTTTGATTTTGCGTACAAAAGTCCAAAAAAATGCGCAGCTAACCCGTATACGCAGCTAACCCGTGTAATACGTTAAATTTAAAATTAAACTTTATTATAATTATTATTAATATAAAAAAAAATTATTTTATTAATATATTAATATAAATATTTTTTTTACTTTTATTAAGTTATTAATTTTTTTATATAATTAAATAAGCTTTATATTTAATATAATAACTATATTTATTAAATTTATAAATATATATTTATATATAATTAAATATTAAATAGTTTTTAAATAAGCTTTTTAAAACTTTTTTTTAAATATTTATTTTTATATAGTTTTATAAGTATATTTTTTTAGTTTAACAAAATTAATTATTAAATAAATATAAAATTAAATTTTAATATTACTTTAATAATAAAAATAAATTTTTATAATATATTTTTTAATATTAAACTAATAATAATTTTAATTAATTTTTTTAATTATTATTTTTTTATTTATTAAATATACTTATAAAAGCTACTTTTTTTTTTATATTTTTATAATAAAGCTTTTTTAAAAGTTAAACTTTTTTTATATTTTTATAATATAATACTTATAAAAACTATACTTTTTTTATATTTTTATAATATAGCTTTTATAAAAGTTGTACTTTTTTTATATTTTTATAATATAGCTTTTATAAAAGTTATACTTTTTTTAGTAATAAAGCTTTTAATAATATTAATTAGTTATAATTAATTATTATAAATTTAAATAAAGTTTTTTAATAATTTAATTTAATTTGCTTTTAATATAAATTTCTTATTAATAATTAATTTAATAATTAATTTAATAATATTAAAATATTTAACTTATAAATTATTTAATATTTTTATTATATATTTTTTAAATTAATTTTAATATTTATATTTAATAAGTTTAAAATTTAAATTTAAATTTAAATTATATAAATTAGTTATAATTAAGTTTATTAATACTTTTTTAAGTAATTTAGAAAATATAAAAAGTTTTAAAATAAATTTAATATTTATATATAAATATATAAACTTATTATTTAATAAACTATTAAAATTCTTTTTTATTTTTTTATTATTATTTAGTTTTTTAAAATTAATTTTTATAAAAAAAGTAATAAGTTTACTATTATTAATTTTAATAGTTATTTTTATTATATTTACTATATTTTAATAACTAATATTATTTAAAAGTTTTTTATATTTTTTTATTATTATATATAAAAAATTATTTTAAAACTTTTTAGTATTACTATTAAAAATTTTATTTTTATTAAATATAATATTTTAAGATTCTATAATTTTATTTTTTTATAATAACTAAATTTTATAAGTATTTAAAAACTAATAGCTTATTAAAAAGCTAATTTATATATTAAAATTTAATTTTTTTTAGTAGTTTTTTTTTTATTTAATAATTAATATTATAATAAAAATTAAATACTTATAAGTTTTTAAATATATTATATTTAAATTATAATTATAATTTATAATACTTTATAAGTTATTAAAATATAATTAAAACTTTTTATAAAAAGCTTTTTAATAATTTATTTATTATAATATTTAATTATATAAATATATTATTACTTTAATAATTTTTAGTTATAAAAAAGTAAAAAACAAATAATTATTTTATATTACTTTTATTTTATATTTAATTATTTAATTAATTTACTTAGTATTACTATTTAATATTTATATATATAAAAAAGAAATTTTAAATTTAATATTATAAATATTTATAAAGTATTTAGTTAGTTTATTTATTTTTTTATAAGTTTTTATAAGTTTATTATTATATTTAATTATGTTTATTGTAGTATTATAATTAAATTAAATATATTTAATATAGTTTTTTATAATAATTTATATTATAATAATAAGTTTATTATTAATATAATAATTTTATATATATTTTAAATATTAATTTATAATAAATATTATTTATTATAGTTTATTATTTTTTTTATTTAAATTACTAAATTTATAAAAGTTAATTACTAATTAAATATTAGTTTTAATTACTTTAAAATAAATTATATATATAATATATTAATATATTTTTAATTTTTTATAAGTTATATATAATATAATATAAATTTAATTATTAAAATAATTTAAAATTGTTTTATTTTTTATATATAAAAAAAAGTATTTTAATAATTTAAATTTTATATAGTTAAGCTATTAATATTACTAATATAATATAACTTATAATTAAAATTTGTTAATATATAAATTAAATAAGTTTTAATATATATAAAATAATTATTTTATATATTAAATTAAAATATATTTAATTATATATTAATTATATTTTTATATAAGTAAATATAATAGCTTTTTTTATTAATATTAAAATAAATTAAAAAAAAGTTTATTATTTTAATATATTTTTTATTAATTTAATACTTATAAAAAAACTAAATTAATTATTATATTAAAATAAAAAGCTATATTATATAATTAATATATAATAAAGCTTTAAAATTTTATAATTTTAAAATTAATATTTTTATAATTATAAATTTTTATTATATTATTATTTATAAGTATTATATTTTTAAAGTTAAAATTATATAAGTTAATAAACTTATTAATATTATTAAAAATATATATATTAAAACTTAAATTAATTATAATATAATTTTATAAAAAAAATAATTTTAAAAATATTTATATTATTATAAATAAATTTAAAATATAGGTTATAAAAAGCTTTATTAATTAATTTTTAATTTTAATTATTTTTATAACTTAAAAATATTTTTTTTTTTTTAAAATAATTAGTAACTTATTTATAAACTTTTTTTATAGCTTTTTATATATTTATTTTTATATTTATTTAAGTTTTAATAACTTTAGTAAATATAAAATAAAAACTTTAGTTTTTAAAAGCAAGTTTTAAAAAAGCTAATTAATATTTTATTATTTAGTATTAATTATAATAAACTATATAATTTAATATATTAAGGTTTTTAAATTTAATATTAATATAAATATTAGTATAAAAATGCTTTTAAAAAGTATTTTTTAAGCTTTTTTTTTAAAAACTTTAATTTTGTTTTTTAAAGCTTTAATATTTTTCTTATTATTTAAAGCTTTTTTTTTATTACTTTATTTTTATTTATTTTATATAAATTAAAGTTATTTTTTATTATATAAATTATAAAAATTATTTTAATAATTATTTAATTTTTTTTTATTAAAAGTAATAACTATACTTTTTTAAATAAATTTATTTATTAATTATATAATTATTTATATTATAGTTTTTTATTAAAGCTTTAATATAATTTTAAAAAATATTAATTTATTACTTTATATAGCTATACTATATATAATTTAAAATATTATAATTTAAATTAAAATAATATTTTATAAAGCTTATTTAAAGTTAATAAAAAGTTTAAATAGTTTATTTATATTAAACTTTTTAAAGTTAGTTTTAGTAATTTTATTAAACTACTAATTAGTTTATTTACTAAGGTTTTTAATTAATTATATAAATATTTAATTAATAAATTATTAATATTTTTACTTATATTTATATTTAAATACTTAATATATTACTTTATTAAACTTATAAAAGTTATTAAATTACTAATTAATTATTTTATAAAAGTTTATATAACTAAGTTAATAATCCTTATATATTATTTTTTATATTTATTTAGTAAGTTTAATAATTTTAAACTTATATATAATATATTACTTTAAAGCTATATTATAATATTATTTAAGTTTAAAGAATTTTTAATAAAAGTTTATTAAAAAGCTTAATATTATTATTATTTCTAAATTAGTTTTTAAAAATAATTAGAAATTAAAAATTTTAAATACTTTTAAATACTAAAGTTATAATGCTTATTTTTCTCCGGGGATTAAATAATTTTAAAGATTATAGCTTTTTATTTTAGTAATAAAATCTACTTTTTATAATAAATAATTATTTATAATTAATATTATATAAATTATATTAAGTTATTTAATTAAGTTTATTTTTTAATAAAATATAAAAATAATTAATAATAAGACTTTTAATCATTAAATTTTAATATAGTAGTAATTACTTTAAATATTATTATATTAATTTTTATTTTCTTTAGTTTTTCTAATAAAGGATTTTCTACTTTTATTAAGCAGTTTTTTATATATAATAAAGCGCTATATTATATACTTACATATATTTCCAGTTATGCTTTTCTAAGCTTTGCAATAATACTCGCTTGCTATTACAAATTTAATACTTGTTTTTCTTTAAAAACTAAATAATTTTAAAAATTATAGTTTTTTACTTTAGTAATAAAATCTGCTTTTTATAATAAATAATTATTTATAATATTAAATATAATATTATTTATAATTAATATTATATAAATTATATTAAATTGCTTAATTAAGCTTATATTTTAATAAAATATAAAAATAATTAATAATAAAACTTTTAATTATTAGATTTTATTATAATAATAATTACTTTAAATATTATTATATTAATTTTTATTCCCTTTTTTAGTTTTTTTAATAAAGGATTTTCTACTTTTATTAAGCGGTTTTTTATGTATAGTAAAGCGCTATACTATATACTTATATATATTTTTAGTTATGCTTTTTTAAACTTCGTAGTAATGCTTGTTTGTTATTACAAATCCAATAATATAAGTATATATTATAACGCTTTACCGTATATAAAAAACAGCTTAACTAAAATAGAAAATCCTTTATTATATAAGTAAAAAAAAAATCAAAATTAATATAATAACGTTTAAAAAGATTATAACTATTAAAAAATTTAACATATATTTATAAGCTATTATAAAATAATAAAATAAATAGAAATTATAAATAAATATTTAAATTAAAAATTATAATTATATATACATTATTATTAAAATAACTAATTAAATAAAATTTTTATTATAAATTATGTTTAAATTTTATTTTTTTTATTTTTTTTACTTTAATTAAAAAAATAAAACTATTAAATAAAAATTATAAAACTTATTTATTTAAAAAAAAGTATTTAAAAAAATATATTTAAAAATAAAGTTAAAAAATTGCTCGTTTTATAAAAAATACAAAAAAACACTTAATTAAAACTTAAGTTTAAATAATTTAATAAGCAAACAAAACTAAATATAATTTTAATTTTAATATAAACAACTTTATTTTTATTTTTAAAAATAATAATTTTAAATTACTAATTGTTTTTTTAATAAACTAAATTATTTAATAATTTAATAATACTTTAAAATTATTAGTTAAAATAACTATAATACTTTTATTTTTTTTATTTTTTTTATTTAAAAAGCTTTAAATCGTTATTATATTAATTATTTAAAAAAATATCCAAATAATTTACTATTAAACTAAAAAAATAAAAAACTTTAAAATAAAAAAAATAAAACTTTAAAATAAAAAAAAATTTATAATAAAATAAATAAAAGCTTTTTATTTATAATATAAAAAACTATTATATTAAATAAATTAAAAAAAGTTGAAATTTTAATAATAAATAATATTTAATTAAAAACTTTAAAAATAATACTATTATTTTTAAAAAGTTTTATAATACAAATTTTAATACTTTTAAACTTTTTATATAATTAAAGTTATAATTATAAGTTATTAAAAAAAACTAATTTAAAAAACTATATTTAAATAATAATAAAGTTATAATAAAAAAAGCAAAAAAGCAATAAAAAATATATAAATATAATTTAAAAAAAATATAATATAGTTTTACTAACTAATTATAAAAAAGCTAAATACTAATTTAATAATATAAAAGCTTAGTAATTAAATATTTAATAAAAACTTAAAACAATTTTTTTAAATTAAAAAACAATAATTTATTTAATTTGCAATTAAGTTTTTTTTTTTAAAAAAAAAAAGTAATTATAAACTAATTATAAATTATAATATTTGTAATTAATAAAACTAATAGTTGTATAGTTTATATGCGGGTTATAATTTATAAATCGAAGAAATTTTCTATATATATAAAATAGTTCTTTTTTTTAAAAAAAAAATTCAATTACATTATTATTTTAATTTAAAAAACCAGTTTTTTATTAAAAATACCGCGTAACATTATTAAATAATTCTTTTAATTTTTATTTATAATTTTATTTTTATTTTTGTTTTAAAATTTTATTATATATTGTTTTTTTAATAATTTTGTTTTAATTTCGATTTAAAATTAAATTAGTTTTATTTTAACTTTAAATTTTTATAATAAATATAAATATATATTTTTTACTTTTTTTTTAATTATTATTATTAAATATATTGTATTTTATATTTAACGGTTTTTTTTTATATATTATATAATATGCCGGTTTTTTAATAGTTTATTTAAAATACTTTTTTAATTTATTATTAATATAATTGCTTTTTATAATATTTAGTTTTATAATAATAATAATTATAATTATAATATTTTTAAAAAACATTTTTATTATAAAATTAATTTATTAACTTTTTATTTTTAACTTTTATTTATATTATATAATTATATTTAAATTAAAAAACATTTTATATAAAAAATAATTATTTAATAATAATAATAAACTTATAATAAATTTTATTAAATATAAATAATAAAAACAAAATTTATAATTAGTTGTTACGTAATACTTACACGTGTAAAAACAAGCTCCAAGGTTATAAGCAGTATTGCAATTGAATTTACAAATAAAGAAGAAAAAAAGCTATTCTAATTATGCGGGGAGATTTCTCCAGGTTGTGGGCTGTGGGGCGCACGGGCCACATGGCCACTATGGTTATCGATTACGGCAGCCGTATAGGTGGGCCACGTCTCAGCCTATACGGCCCATGGACCCGTAACTTTAGTTGTTTTATTAACTTTTTTACTTTTTTTGGGTTAAATTTTTTTTAATATAAAATATAAACGGTGGTTAATCCCGCTGCCGGTATTAAATCCATTACAGTGTTAATCAAAGTCGGTGAGAAAAAGGGGCACATGTACGCCCCGCCAAGCCGATCAAAAAAGGTGGTGGGTGTCCAGACTATATAATTACAGTGTTATCATTAGAGGTTTGCTGTTGTCGAGAGCCCAGTTTTCGGGATATCATTCGTGAGAGGTATTATGCGCCTGGAACACACATGGCAAGTAAAGCGACAGATTCTAACGATGGCCGAATCAGCCAAAGCCATGTATTTTCTAATTTTACAGATGAATGGTGCAAGAATATCTAGACAGCCAAATAATCGTTGTATGCGATTAACCGCGTTTGTGGATTTCAAGCGTTGCGCAGCCTGAGATCTAGACGTGATTCATTACCGTTGAGTTAAGAGTCTCCGATTCACTGCGAAGCAACAGAGGGCGACCAGAGTTCGGATGCATCGCTGTAATTCACGTTGGTAAGAACTCAGTAAGGCATCCAATTAGATATTGGACAGAGTATTCAGAGGGCAAAACTCCTAAGCAATTGGGCTGAACTGGATTTTGGATGCTTCTTGACATGCGTATACTCATGCAAGTGTCGTGCCTCATTCAATTCTCGTAAGAATCCAGCCCGCGCTTGTGGTAAATCGCTTGGGATCGCCGCCTGGCCAGATAATGGACAGAATCCGGCAAGGGTCTGTTGCAGAAGTATGAGCCAATGGGTTTTCATCAGAAATTGGACAAATGTGCAGGGTACCAGAGGCGGCCGCTGCAGATTACTTCGGCGAATAGAAAGATGCATAAATGTGCAATTCTAATGCGAGCAAACGTTGGACAGCTGAACGTCCTTCCCCGCTTGGGGGTACGGAGGGGGCGAAATCTATCGGCAGCTTGCCTGATGACGAGGCCTTATTGTATTTTTGGAATTGTATAAATATACCACTTTTCATCTGCCTTCCATCCTTTCTGCATCCTTTAGAGCACTCTCAGACTAATAGTTCCATTCTCGGAATTTCCAGAGGGCCAGCACGAGTTGTCGCTATCCTAACCCCCTCCCCCTCCACAAAGACCCGTCACAGCGTCACTATGCCTCCCGAAGAGCATTGTCCCGACCTGCTGCAGGATGCAATGTGGACAAGACATAAGGCAACCCTCCGACGTCTCTATTTGGATGAGCGTAGAACACTTAAGGATGTAAAAAAACTGATGGAGAGCGAACATGGATTTCCTATCACACGGTGGGTAGCGATGACTTACATTGGCATCTATGAATAGCTAATAAGTGGCATTTCTCGCAGTCTTTCGATTTATGAGTCAAAGTTGCGCGATCTAGGATTGCGAAAGAAAATGAAAAAAACCGACTGGCACCCTGTGTACCGTCATTGGGTGAACAGTAGTGGCCGGCATACTGCTTTTTACTTCCATGGGAGACAAATACCATGGGAGAGAGCCTGGAAAGAAATCAGGCGGTCGGGGGCCAGGGAATGCACTAGTTGTAAGATCCTAGAAACGCATCTTGCGTGGCACCGGACTGCGTCGTGTTGTGTCAGCAACATCTAATCATAAAATAGGCCATACAGCTGAACTTCCAGCTGACGTTGTTATGCGGTCGCCCTCACCGGTCCTAGTTTCACGAAACATCGTTTCCTTAGACAAAATACTTGAACCGCCGTGGAAATTGAGTGATGTGTCGCTTGAAGCTCTCAGTCCCGCCGCGGTGAATTACAGATCAAAGCTGTATGAAATACCCTCTAACCTGTTGAGGATAGAAATGCTTGGTGAGTGAGCAATAGAGGCAGGTAATTGCGCCTCCTGACTTGTTTTATTAGAGACTTCTTTCCAATTCTCGGCAAGAACCGATAAAGAAAGCGACAAGCCAAGCTATCGCGTTGACTCCCTCCTCAGCCCGACCAGTTCAGATAGAGAGGTTATTTTACAACATCAGGTATCGACTCCGTTTCGCGCAGGCCTAGATGCTAAAGGCTACAATTCAGATGTCGACCGACTATTGGACGTCATTTATAGGCTTGCTAATGCCAACGTGTTTAACGATATTTTAAGAGGATCGATAGCCGAGTTGATGGACGTGGTTTCTAATTCAACTCCAAAACACACCATACTAAAAATATTAGCCATCGACTCCCCGGTTATTCACGCGGCGTTTGAAAATGTTTTATCCTATGTAGTAGAAGGAAATCTAAAAGAAAACTACGCTAACCTTGTTAACATCGCATGGCGCCTCCATTCGACATGGAAATTCAGTGAAGCATGTCTTAAGGGCGCAGCCCGCTTTGGCTGCGTTGATTCCTGCCGCACCCTCTTAAAGATGCTACATTGGCGTCAATTTGACCAATACGGTATATCATATATACACGCGACGAACCGATATATAGCCCTAGGACATACTGATTGCTCTAAAATCCTCGTCCAGCATATAATCCAACATAATGCTACCCTTTTACAACCAAAAGATGCCCCAGCTAATCGCATTTTCAGTTGTTTCCTAAGATATGTCGCCGATGGCTGGTATTACGACCCTTCAACTTCCCATAACATTCCTTTTGGACTGGAGAATCCCAATGTGCTGCATATGCTGGACTGGTTTTTCGAGGTTGGTGTCAACGTTGACCTCGATATAGCATGGGAGGGACTTGATGGAATGCCTATATTACACCCTTCCTGGTGGCCCACAATCCTAGACTATTTTTACTTTCGGAACCTGGAGCTATTTTCTCTTCTTGCTAAACATAGCATCAAGTCCGAGTCTGTACTCACACGTTCAGGGATCCATGGTGCTGCGAGAGAGGGCATCGGGCCATTGCGCCTGTACCTCCAATCTCGCTCGTCGCATACCCCCGCTCAGCAAGATATGCTCGTCACTATCGTTCTTAAAGAAGAGGCTAGAAGATATGGTGCCATGGATTTCGACGTTATCTACACACTTGTGGATTACTTGGTTGGCCTTTTCCAGTTTCGATTCGATTCGGAGATGTCCGACTTGCTGTGTGATCTCATGCATGGCGTCCGAGACAAGGGCATGCACCCAGCGATACATCCTATAATCAAGACCCTAATTCAGGGTGGAGCAACTATACACGCTAAAACAATATCAAGAGCGGTTGAAGACGAAGGAACTACTCTTCTCCAGCTTCTGTCGTCATACGGCGCCGATTTCAAAAACAACGGCGCGTCGGCGCTTTGCCGGGCTGCGCGGTATGACAATTACGATGCGTTCAACTGGCTCCTGGACATGGGGGTAGATATCAATTGTACGGTTTGGGACAACCGAGAACGCGCAGAGGTAACTCTTATTGCACATGTAAGTGCTAGTCCGATCCCAATGGAACTCAAAATACATGACGGCTGATATGAAAAGTGCGCACCTTATGCCAGCCATGGTATGATTAAATATATATTATCTCGAGGCGCGAAGCCAAGAGCGTCACCCGCCGATACCAGCCCGCGTAACCTTCTGTGCTGCATCCTCAGGGGAGCATTCTATGTCAGTGACTGGCCAGGCTACTTTGAGATGATCAAACTCCTCCTTGATGCTGAACCCGTGCTGGATGACCATTCACGAACCGGTTCCTGTCTACTCGAAGCCTGCTTCAGCCACACCAAAAACATTTACTCAGAACTTGTAACATGTTCTACGACATTTCTCGTTATGGATTATATGTTACAACATGGGGTATCGGCCAGACACAGTGGCGTCCTAGCCTCTTTAATCAAATGTCGTGCTCCGAGTACTTTAACAGATAAAATTCTCGATGGTGGCGCCGACATCAATGCGTATGACGGCAGTGGCACGTGTACTCCTCTACAGGCAGCGGCAGCCGTCGGGGATTTGGACTGGGTACGGTTTCTGATTCAAAGAGGTGCAGACGTGAATAAACCTGCAAAAGGACATTCCGGGCGAACGGCCCTCCAAGCTGCCTGTGATACTCCCGCTCGACAGATGGACTTGATAAATCTTCTAATTACTGCTGGTGCTGACGTCAACGCACCTCCAGCTTCGTCGGAAGAAGTGACAGCTTTTCAAGCTACTGCGATGAGAGGTGACTTCGAGGTCGCCCTCCTCTTACTCGACAAAGGAGCTGATATTAATGCACCACGTTCGAAGAAGGGTGGCTATTGTGCGCTGGATGGAGCTGTTCTCTGTGATCGGGTGGACATGGTACAATTTCTTCTCGATTTAGGAGCTTTAAGCTACAACAGGGGTGAAAGTGGGTACAGGGGGGCAATTGGAACAGCAGATTGCGGGTGGCCGGGCAGGCGGGCGATTGCTGAGTTGATCCGGCGACATGCCTCCAAAAATGGCAAGCGCGGCGAGGAGCTTTCTCCAGATTGGTACTATCCTCATTCAGAGCAATTCTCCGAAGCAGATGATACAGATGATACAGATGATACAGATGATACAGATGATATAGATGATACGGATGAGGCTCGTTCTGTGGATATCTGGAACCAGACCAGCTGGGAGGAGTGGGCGCGTTTTTAAACCATAGGGGGTCGGATTCGCGAACATAAAAAACCACCAAGTTAATAAAGTTTATTTTCAATTTGTTTATATATAATAACAGCGCTGTGCAGATGAGACACAACGACGCGGAAGCAGACTCCTATTACGCCATCTCAGATGAGGAATAGCTCAGCCAAGCCGCAGCATATATGATCCGCGCCGTAGGCGACGAGAAGGTGGAAGCAGAAGGGGCGCGACTAGACGACAAGCTATGGGAGATCGGTGACGCGAGCGGGAGCCGAGCGAAGCCAGCACTAGACGAAGAATAGTCCTGCTCGGCGAACGGCGCGACTAGCAACCGGGTGTTCGCGCGCACCGAAAAGGAGTACTACGTCCTGGGGCCAAAAGGGCTGGGGGAAGGGGATCTGGTGTGCATATTGTGGGAAGGCAGGATATCCGATAGCGTCGTGCCTGCCTCTCTCAGGACGATTCTTGTTTCAACCCGAGTGCCAAGGATTCGCCAGAGGATGAAGAAGCCATAAAACATGTAACTAAGCTGAACTATAAAACATGGTGTTGTTTTCCTAGATGCTCGACATATCATTGTTATTACTTTGCAGCATGTAGAAACGAAACCCGTCCGCATTATTCGTGTGCTTAGCAATAAAGCTCACAAGTATTCTGAATTCGAGTTCTAAAGCTTCACTAGCAATCTCCTCCGCAGTTATGCTAGTAAGGATAGCACTATTTGCCGAAACCTATTTTTTTTAACGGCAATACAAAAGCCGCATTATTTTATACTTGTTACCGTTATTATTAACAATAATATTTAATTTTTTATTAAATCAAATAATTTTAATTAATAAAAAGGGCTAATTTAATGTAAAATTTAAGCCCGAGAATTTATTGTTTTAAACCACCGTTTAACTGCTTTAAATGTAAAATAAACCCTTTTTTTACGAGCTATTTTTTTTTAAAATAAAATATAATAAATCCAAAAAAAAGTAAAAAAGTGGGGTTTTTTAAAACTTATATTTAAGTCAATTTTTTATATAAAAAAATAATAAAAAATAAACAGCTTAATTTATTAAATATTTATATATTATAATAAAAAGTATTTTAAATTAAATACAATAATAATGTTAATATATTATTATAATAAAAGAAAAATACAATTAAAATTTAAAGTAAAAGTAAAAAAAGTATAATATATATATAAAATAAGTACTTTTTATAATATATACAATGTAAAAGTATAATACACTTTATAAATAGTAATTATAATAATTATTTTTTTTTTTTTAAAATTAGTTTTTAATTTTTACTTTTTAATTAAATTTTGTACTTTTAATTTATTTAATTAATAAAATAAATTAACGTACTAAATAGGTGAGCTGCGCGGACAGGTAAGCTGTGCACTTTTTTGCATTTTTGTACATAAAAACAAAATAACTTAACTAAAATATAAAAAATTAATTTAATTTAATCGGAATTATGTTTATTAAATACTTTTATATTATTTTAATATATATAAGTATTATGTTTAAACTTACTACAAATTTTATAATATTATTTATATGTAATATTTTTCTTTATACAATAATTACTTAATTGTATTTCTTTACTTATTTGGTTATTAATAGCCTTTTTAGTTTTCTAATCTTGTATTTCTTGTATAATAAGTGATTTTCTAATTTAAAAATGTTTGTTTTTTGTATAGCAATAGCAGCTTAGTTTGTAATTTGCTTTTTAAAGTTTAGTTACTTTTATTTATAATAGTACAACTTAATACTTTAATAATAAAGTACTTTTTATAATTAAATTAATTATATTTAAAATAGCTATTAGAAAGCTATTTTAGTATTGTACAACCTTTTTTTTAATATATTGGGCTTAAAAATATATATTCTTTTTATTATACAGCGTTTTTAACTTTTAAATTTGGGATTTATTAAATAACTTTAAAGGTATTTTAGTTAAAATTTTAAACGGAAGCTGCAAAATAATATATATTAGATTGTATAAAATAAAGCTAAACCTTTTAAAGCTTGTTTAAATGTTTTATTTAATTATTAAAGCTTTATATACTTTATAAAATAATATAAGAAAATCTTTTTTTTTAATGTACGTAATATAAACCTAAGCTAATTTGTTAATTTTTTTATTATACAACTATTTTAGAAAGCTAAAATATTTAATATTAAAAGGCTAAAAATAATATAATAAATAAAAAAGTATATAAAATGTAATAATGTTGTATTTTTTAATATATAATTTAAATATAATAAAGTAATAGCTTTTATACTTATTAAAAATTAAAAAACAATAAATACTTTTTATATAACAAATAGTATATTTATTAAAATATTTAATTTAATTTAAACCTTTTTTATTTATAGTTTATTTATTTTTTATTATAGTAATTTTTTAAAAAAATAGTAAATAGTTATTTTAATACTAAAAAAGTAAGTAAATTAGTTTTATTAAAATAATATACAGCAAAATAGCATAACTATATAAAAAAATAGCTTATAGTACAAATAACTATTTATAATTTCTTTATTATATAGCTTTTAGTTTTTTTTAATAATTAAATAAAGTAATAATTATTTTAAATAATATTTTTTTTATTATAAAGCTTATTTTATTAAAGTTATAAATATTTTTTTTTAATATACTTTTAATTATAATTATATTTTATATAAAAGTAAACTATATTTAATATATATTAGGATTTTTATAAAAAACTTATTAGTAATTAATTTAGTAATTAAAATTTATATAAAAAGTAAGTTATTATTATATAAAAGTTAAAGCTTATTTAATTTTAATTAAAGGTGTATTACGTATATAAAGTAATAAATTAGCTATATTTTCTATATTATATAACTTTAATAAAAATGCTTATATATTTAAATTAAAAATATATTGTATAATTAATTCTTTTTTATATTTTAATAATTAGTATAATTTTAAACGTATTGTGTTATATAATACGATTTTATTGCGGTAATTATAAAGTGTAGCTTTAAGAATATTATAAAGTTTTATAGCACGTTGTACGAATATTTTTTAGTTTTACTATAAAGCTTATAATATAAATTGTATATTATTATTTTTATATAATAAAGGTATATTTAGTTGTTAAAATATATGCAAAATAAAAATGTATATATAAAAATATAAAAAAGTGCGCAGCTTACCCGTTTGCGCAGCTCACTTATTTAGTACGTTATATGTTTTATTATATTTATAGTAATTAATAATTAGTTTATATAAATGTTTATTTATTATTTAATATTATTATAATAATTTGTTTATAAATAGTAAATAATTTTATTGCATTTTTAATTATAAATAATAAATTTTTTAAAATACGTACTTATGTTTTTTTTTCTTTTTTTTTCTTTTTTTAAGCATTACAAAGCTTTTTTTATAGTTTTTTATATTTACTTAGTTTTTTTTGTTATTAATTTATTTACGTTTTACGGTTTTTTTTTTTTTTTTATATTTTATTTGCTTTATTTTTATTATTATAACTAATGTTATTTAAGTTATTAACTTAGTTAATAATAAAAAGCTTAACATTAATACGTATTATATTACTATTTAAAACTATTATTATTATTAATATAGTTTATATAAATAATTTATAAAAACTTATAATAAAAAATATAACTAAAATAAAAAAGCTATATATATTATAAGTTTGTTAATATATTATTTATATTATAATTAGGTTTATATAGCGTTTTAGCTTTAAAAAAACAAGCTTTTTAAAGTTATTTACTTATTTAAAACAACTTTTTTTTTTTTTACATTAAATATTATAATAATTATAATGTTTACAAATTTATAAGTATTTTTATGTTTATTTTATTATTATATTTTTATTTATTATTAATTAGTAAGTTTTTATTATAATAACGTTTAAAACTTTATATTTTTAAAAATTAAATAATAAGTTTATTATTAATTTGTTTTAATTAATTTATAAAAATCTTTATAATTTTATATTTACTTATATTACAAATAAAAAAAGCTATTAAACTTAGTATATTTTGGAAAAAAACGCATTTTTTTTATTAAAATGTAATAATAGCTTTTAAAAGCTTTTAAAAAAATGTTATTAACTTATTATATTATTTTTAAGCTAATTAAAAAAGTTTTAAAAATTAAAATTAGTATTTTTATTTTTTAATCGTTTTTAATATATTATATTAACTAAAATTTATTATAAAAATTTGGGTTTTATTTATTATTGTTTTATTTAATAAATACTTTTTTTTTTTATTAATATTATTAATATTTTTTTTTTATTTATTTAATGTTTAATTTTAATATAATAAAATAATAATATTATATTTTTATATAAATATAAAATTATATTGCATTTTAATTATTTAAATACCGGTTTTACTATTTAGTTTATTATTATATTGTTATTTTTAACAATTATAATATAGTTAATTAAAATTAACGTATTTTATTACAATATAAACATTATTATAATATAAATAATTTTTTTAACTTTTAAACCTTTTTAATTTTTAACTTATTTTTTTTAATTTATAATAATAAAAAATGTATTAAAAAAAACAAAACTACTTATTATTATTTGTTATTTTTAACGTAACTTTTATATTTATATTTTAAAGCTTATAAAAATATACTATATTTTATAAATAACTTTTTATTATTAAATTAATAAAATTACGGTAAAATATAAATTATAATATATAATAACAAAACTTACTAAATAAAAAAAATGAATAATTATTATTTTTATATTTAATTTTAATACGTAAATATTTCTTTTTTAAATATATTATATTAAAAATATAATTAATTAACTATTAATTAAATATAAAGTTGTATTAATTAAAAAATATTAAAAAATACGCTTTATAAATTATATATTAGTTATTAAAACGTAATTAAACTATTAAATTAATTATAATTAAATTTTCTATAAATATTTTAATATATATAATATATATTTTTAATATATAAATATAATTATAATATATAAAAGTATTATAAAAAAATATTTTTAATTTTAATAAAATAAACTTTATAATACGTATAATTATAATTAATATAATTATAATTACTTTTAAAAAGAAAAATAAACTTAAATAAACTTAGTAAAATAATTAAAAATAATTTATTATTATTTATTTAATTAATTTTTAAAATTAAATAATATTACTTTTTATTATTTTAAAAAAAAAACTGATTTTACTTTTTAATATTGTAATAGCTTTTTATTATATAAATATTAAATTATAGTTTTAAATAACAGCTAAATTAATAATAATTTTAATTTAAAATAAATTTAATATTTTAATAAAAATATTTAATTATATTTAAAAAGTATAAAATGTTTTTTTATATTTAATAATTATAAAAGCTATTATTTAAAAAAATTTAAAAATTATTATAAAATAAATAATATTTTTACTAAAATAATATTTAATTATTTTTTTTATAAACTTTAGTTTTTAAATATAATATATTTTAGTTTATTAAAAAAAGCTTATAATATTATAATTAGTAATTTTATATATATTAATATAATTTATATTTTTAAAAAAGATTTTCTTTTAATATTTTTTAAAACGTATATATAAATAATAACACTTATAAATATTACTTTTAAATTTAAAGCTATTAGTTTTATTTTATTTAATTTAAATATTATTATTTTAAAATTTAAAAGTATTTTAATTACTTTTATATTATTATTATTTTTAAAATTACTTTTAATTTTATAAGTTTTAAAATCACTTATTAATATTTAAAAAACTATTTTATAATTAATTTATATTAAAAATCAAATTTCTAAGTATTAAAATAATTTATTAACAAAAATAATTATTATTATATTATTATTATTAAAAACTACGTATTAATTAATATATAAATATATATTATTACTAAATAAAGGAACTAAGCTTAAAAAAGCTAATTATATATTTAACAAGTATTAAAAAATAAAAAATAAACATTTATAAGCTAAAAAAACACTTATTTTAAACGAAAAAATAAATTTACAAGTTTTTAAAAAAAGTAATAGTTTAATAAATCAAAAAAATAATAAAAGTAATAATTATTAAACAAAAGCGCTTATATACGTGGAATAATATAGTATTTATAATATAACTAGTTATAATGTACAAATATATATAGTAAATATAAATATATTTAATAAAAAAAATTCTAATTAATTTTAATTAATTTTATTATATTATTATTAATTTTTTAATATAAAAATAAAAGAAATACTAAAAAGTTGTTCACATTATAATAATGTTCACATTGTAATAAAACACGTTATTATAATTATATTTATAATTATATAATATAAAAAAACATTTTTAAAGTTAAATAAAAGGTTTTTTAAAAAAAGTTTATATATAATTTAATAATAAAACGTAAATTTACTTAAATTTAAAAATATAAGTTTAATATTTATTATATATTAAAAATAAGAAAATTAAAAACAAATTTAAAAAAGTAAAAGTTAATAATTATATATATAAAAATAATATATTTATTTTTTTAAAATAAATATTATAATAATATTTGACATTTAAAATAATATTATAATATTGGTTTTTTATTTGTATTTTTTAATTAGAATTTAAAAAATATAATTAATAATAATATAAATAAATTTAAAAGTAAAAAAAATAATAAAAAATATATATAATTAAAGTTAATAAATTATAATTTAGTTTTAAATTTAAATATTATATAAATATATTACTTTTTTATTAAATTATTTTTAATATACTTTTGTTTACATTTTATAAAACGTTTTTTAAAAGTATTAATTATTTTATTAGTTAAAATATTAATAATTAATATTTATTAATTATATTTGTTGGATTTGTAGCAGCGAGCGAGCATTACTACAAAGCTTAAAAAAGTATTACTAAAGGTATATACAGCTATACTACATAGCGCTTTAGCGCATACAAAGATTAGCTTTACTTAAGTAGAAAATCCCTTACTGCATATACGGAAAGGGAAAACAAATAAATACAACCATGTTTCAAGTAATCGCAACAACTATAAAATCTAACAATTAAAAGTCTTATTATTAATTTTCCTTATACTTTATTAAACAAGCTTAACTAAGTAATTTAATACAATTTACACAATATTAAATACAAATAGTACTACATTTAATACTACTAATGATTATTTACTATAAGAAGTAGACTTTATTACTGGAGCAAAAAGCTGCGATTTTTAGGACTATTTAGTCCCCAGTGAAAAGCAAGCATTATAGCCTTAGCGCCCAAAAGCGCCCAAAATCTCTAACCTCTAATTACTACAAGGAATTAATTTAAAGGCAGCTATAGTACTAAGCCTTCTAGCAAACCTTTACTAAGAATTCTTTAAGCTTAAATAATACTATAATACAGCTTTAAAATAATATACTGTATATAAAGCAAAAGTTACTAAGCTTACTAAATAAATATAAAAAACGGTGTATAAGAATTATTAATTAAGCTATATAAACTCTTACAATACGATTAATTAATAGTTTAATAACTTTTGTAAGTTTGGAAAAGTAGTACATTAAGTGCTTAAATATAAATACGAGTAAAAATATCGATAATTTATTAACCAAGCATTTATACAACTTATTAAAAACTTTAATAAATAGACCGATTAGTGGCTTAATAAGGTCACTAAAGCTGATTCCAAAGGCTTTAATATAAGCGAACTATTTAAGCTTTTTACTAACTTTAAATAAGCTTTACACAATACTACTCCTATTTAAGCTACAGTATTTTAAACTACATATAGTATAGCTATATAAAGCAGTAAGTTAATATTCCCAAAAATTGTATTAGAACTTTAATAAAAAGCTGCAATGCAAGCAGTTATACGACCGGCTAACAAATTTATTCAAAGTAGCGTATTTACTACTTTTAACAAAAGAAAACTAAGTAATACTTAAGATGATTTCGACAATGCGTACGATAAAAAGCCACTATATTTTACTTAAAGTGAACAAAAATGGAATAATAGAAAGAAAGGCTTTAAATAGCGAGAAAAGCATCGAAGCTTTAAAAGAAGTCCTTAAAGAAAAAGCTTAAAAAACACTTCTTAGAAGTGCCTTTGCGCTAATACTCGTACTAAAGCTAAATTTAAGAACTTTAATATATTAAACTATATAGTTTATTACAGCTAACACTAAGTAGCGAAGTACTGGCTAGCCTTTCCTAAGCTTGCTTCAAAAGACTAGACTTTTTACTTTATACTTGCTAAGGTTACCAAAACCCAAATAAATACAGAAAAAAGCATATAAAAAGCTGTAGAAAAAGCTTGTAAACAAGTTACTAGCTGCTTTTAAAAAAAGAAAGTTCGTTTTTAAGCTATAAAAACGGCAAAAATAGAAAATTAATTAGTAAAGCCTTTTATAGCCCGTATTTCAAGCTTGTTTATAACAATATATACGCTTTTTAAAGTATTACCTTTGTAGAACTGTATTATAGTTAATTTAGGCTTTAGTATATACATTTTTAATAATACTAATAGGTTTATTAACCTGCGTAATTCTAACTTTAAAGATATAGTGCTTACGGGCAATAGTGTAGTAAAGATCTACAGCTACAAAAATGTTGATCTTAAAATTACAAGACTTTAAAGCTTTATTATATACCGGTTATATAACGTAGCTTTCTATTCTAAAATAGCTACTAATTTAGTTTCCCTATAAATGCTAAATCAATAAAGGATATACTAGAATAACAAACTTTACTCCGATCTGCTTTACTACCGGTAAGGAAAGCTATTATGCTTACTTATACGAATGTACAGTTAATACTTTATTAAGCGTATTCTAGCCCGGTATACTAAATAGTCGTTTTATATATACCAAAACTTACTAAATTTATATACCGGTAAATCTTAATTACGTGCTATACTATATAGGTAGCATTAATAGCTTAGCTATATAGGCTTTAAACTATTAAAACGTTTTTTAGCACATATAAAAGGCGGGACAATCCTGAATTACCCTAATAATTAGATTTGTACTACATTATGCATAGCTTATAAGGAATTGAAAGCACATTAGTATATTATACGTATAGTTTGTTTTAAAGTAACTAAAGCCGGTACCTAATTAGCTATTAACTTCTATAAATTTAGCAATTTAAACGAAAAGAGCGGTGAACTTTAGCAAGTAATGCTTATTACTAATTAATATTTAGAATATATATAAGATTATTACACTAATAATAAGCTTACTACTATAATATAAGCCGCTATAAAAAACTACATTAAGTATATTTAGCTTTACTACAATACTAAAATAAAAGTAATTAAATGTAATAATAAGCTTATAAGCACTTACAAGGAAATAAGCAAACTTACTTAGTACTTTACAAGCACTTATAATATTAAGTTCAAAATCTTCCCTTTATATATATAAGCTTTTAACAGCAGTACTAAGCGAATTAGTTAAATAATTAAATATAAAGCAAAAGTAATGCGGAACAGCTGCCGGCTCCTTACATTCTTATAACTAAAAATTATTAGAGCAGTAATTTACTTATATAACCAAACACTACAATAAGTAAACTACTAAAAAGCCCTATATAAAAAGTTTTAATTTTATTTTAATAACTTATAAAGCGTTATAAACTATAACTGCAGCTTAAATATAGCGTATTTAAAAGCTTACAAGTGTTTAGCTTTCGTTATAATATTTACTGCTAAATAAAAGAAGAACTGCTAAAAAAAGCTAGATTTTAATGCGTAAATTAGCTTTCTAATAAGCTACCAATTTTTAAACACTTATAAAATTTGGCTGCTAAAAGAGAACAAAGTTATAGTAACTTAAAATATTATATTTAATAAGGATAAGTTTTTTAGTAGTAATGCTAAAAAGTTTTAAAACGATTTTTTGTATATAATAATAAAAAAGTACAAAAAACTCCTAAGTAGCATTAGTTACTAAAATGCTAAAAATATAGTAAGAATTGCTATTAAAATTAATAATAATAAGCTTATTGCCCCGGTTACTAAAATTAACCTTAAAAAAATAAAAGAAAATAAGGAAATAAAAGAAAAGCTTAATAGCTTATTAAATAATAAGCTTACATACTTATATATAAATACTAAGTTTATTTTAAAACTCCTTATACCCTTTGAATTACTTAAAAGGGCGTTAATAAACTTAATTATAATTAACTTATATAACCTAAATTTAAATCTTAACTTTGAGCTTATTAAATATAAGTATTAAAATTAACTTAAAAATTATATATAAATGTTAAACAATTTGTAAGCTATATACTTTAATGCTGCTAAATTAACTACTAAGTTAATTATTAATAAGGAATTTATATTAAAAGCAAACCAAATTAAATTGCTAAAAAGCTTTACTTAAATTTATAATAACTAATTATAGCTAGTTAATACTATTAAAAGCTTTACTGCTAAAAAGAGTATAGCTTTTATAAGTGCTATACTATAAAAGCGTAAAAAAAGTACAGCTTTTATAAAAGCTACACTATAAAAGCGTAAAAAAAGTACAGCTTTTATAAAAGCTATACTATAAAAATATAAAAAAAGTATAGCTTTTATAAGTATTACACCACAAAGGTATAAAAAAAGTTTAGCTTTTAAAAAAGCTTTACTACAAAAATACGAAAAAAGAATAGCTTTTATAAATATACTTAAAAAGCAGAAAAGCAGTACTTAAAAAGATTAATTAAGATTTTTATTAGCTTAATGTTAAAAAATACATTAAAAAAATTTACTTTTATTACTAAAGTAATATTAAAATTTGATTTTATATTTACTTAGTAATTAATTTTATTAAGCTAAGAAAATATACCTATAAAGTTATACAAAAATAAGCACTTAAGAAAAAGTTCTAAAAAGCTTATTTAAAAACTATTTAATACTTAATTATATATAGGTATATATATATAAATTTAATAAATATAGTTATTATATTAAATATAAAGCTTGTTTAGTTATACAAAGAAATTAATAGCTTAATTAAGGCAAAAAGAATACTTATATTAGTACTTTAATAAGATGATTTTTTTATATACTAATAGTAATTGTAGTAAAGTTCGACTTAGAATTTAAGTAATATAATGCTATAAATGCTTTTATTAACGCTAAACTTACTAAAAATATATATATATATATGCTTTTAAGATATAAAAAGCTAAATATAGTAGTTAAATTACTTTAAACTTTATACGAACTATAAAAATCCTTATTACTATAATAAAAAGAACTAACAACTATATTATAAAAAATTAACTTTAAGCTTATTTTTTATAAACTATATTATTTTTTAAAAGGTAATATATTATTATTTATATATATAGATAATATAGTACTTATATATTAGAAAAAGTATGAATTAGTAGCTTAGTAAGTGATTACAGAGCTGAAAGCCAAATATAACCTCACTAGAAAGCATGATTTCTAGTGGTTTTTAAGTATTAAAGTAATTTAAAATAGGAAAAAAGGCTTAATATAGCTATTTTAAGTATTATATATTAAAAAAATTACTAAGTTTAGAAATATACTTAATATAATATATATTATTATATTAATAAAGAATATTAAACTGCTGTTATATAAAAATACAGCTTTTATATATAGTATATTAAAATATTAAAAGAAAACCGGCTTGATTTTATATACTACGGTTATTACGCGTTTAAATATTGTATTTATAGCTTTAAAATTAGCTTGTTTTAATTATAACCTTTTATTTAAGTACTACTGTGCTACAAATTAAATACTATTTTATTTACTACTAATATAGTATTACGCTTTATAATTTAAAAATAAGAACAACTTTATAATAATAAGTAATACTTTATTTACAAATAATAATATAAATTAGAAAAGCTTTTAAACATATATAATAAAGCTTTTTAGTAGAATTATAAGCTAATAAGCTAATAAGCAAAATATAGTAATTATATTAACTATTAAAGCTAAATTACTAGCTTTTATATAAGCTGCTAAAAAAGCTATGTATATTAATTATTTAATTAATAAACTTAGTATTAATTTATATATATAGTATATATAAATTTAGTATAATAATTAGCAGATTATAAAGCTAATTACTAAAAAAATAGTAGTTTTATATATTAAACTATAGTATATAAATATTTATAACTACTAACTATAGTAAAAAGTTAAAAACAGCTTATTAGTAGTTAAATATACTTTTATTAATAATATAATTACTAATAGTTTTACTAAAATACTACTTATATAAAAATAAAATGTATTTTTAGCTTAACTAAAAATATATTTAGTATATAGTATATTAGTTTAAAATATAAGCTTTATATTTACTATAGAAAAGCTTAAAAATTAATTACTTAAAGGTAAATTAAATAATTAAGTATTTATTTATTAAATACTTTATATATATTATATAATATAATAAGTATATTATTTATATATATTAAGTTTAAAAGAAATATAAAAAAAGTTTAAATAAAAAGATTATTATTAAATAAAAATACTTTTAAATGCTATATAGCGCTTATAAGGCTATATATACTAAAAACTAAGTTATTTTTATAAGGGGCCGAGCTTTACACTAGCTTAGCTAAAGCTTAAGTACTAAAAATATTATTGTTTTCCTTTTCTTTTTTTTCTTTAGCTAAGCTTTCCTTTTAGTATTTAAGCTTTATAGCTTTAATTTCCTTTTTGTATATTAATAGGAGCTCTAAATATATAGTGCGTAACGCGCGTAAGCGGGACTTAGAGGTACTGGCAGCAATTACTTTAAAAAAAGTATAAGCGGGTTAATAAAGGGTACAAAGGCTATATATACATTATAATTAGTATAGCTTATAAGTTTAGCTTATATAAACTTATAGATTTTTGTACGTATGTTTAAAAACATATGTTTAGTATTACTTACCCTTATTAATAATCTTTTAATAGATGCTTAAAGAGCGGCCTTTAATAGTGCTTCTTAAGTACTAAACGTACGGCGTACGCCGGACGTAGTTTAACGCAGCTGGGCGCTAGTAGCACTAGTAAGGCGTACATCTCTAGCCAGAAGGTGTAGCAGGGGGAGGAGTTCTACAGCTTGTAGCTAAAAGCGGGTGTACTAGTACGGGAACTGGGGTTTCTGTAATTAGACGCCCGTCTGGGCTGCGGAAACGCGTACGAATAGCGGGCAAAAAGAACGATATACTTATAGCGCAAAGCGTAAAACTAGTAGTACTAACGTAAAGTGCGCAGTACAAAGGGGTGTATAGCTTAATGTAAGTTAAAAAAGTAATAGACTTAGTTTTACTATTATATTTCTGTTAGGAGTGCAATATAAAGCTGGCCGCCTATTGCTCCCCAACTATAATACTATTGTTATTTTCTTCCTTTTTTTTTTTTTCCTTTTTTTTTTCTTTAATTTCTTAATATATAGTACTAAAGCTTTCCTTATTTAATAAAAAGTTAGTAAAAATATAAGGAGGGTTAATAAGCGTAAAGGGAGTAAGGGTATAAGGTTTAATTATTAGGTACGCGGAGGGGCGGACGTTGCAAGTAGCGAAAAGTTGAATACTACTAAAGTAAAAGCTTATTAACTTATTTAAAAATAAGCTTTTTTTTTATTTACCTTATAAAGTATATTAATAAGCTATATAAAGCGTATTAAAAGTAAAAAACTTACTAAGTGTAGTAAATATAAGTAGTACGTAGGGCGGCGAAGTAGTAATAATCCATTTTGTATATTATTTTATAAGCAATTAGTTAAAAAGCTAAGGAGTTATATATACTAAGCTTTTTTTTAAATTAAATTATATGTAAAAAAGCTTAAAAATATATATAAAATTAATTAAAACTATAAGTAATTAGTGAATTATAAGTATAAAGGCGTAATAAAATATATATATATAAATAATAAAGTATAAATACTTACTATAAATAACAAATAAAACTAAAAAAGAAAAAAAAAAAAGGTAAATAAACTTAAGTTTAATACACCTATATATATAGTACTACAAGTAGTAGTATATTAATAACGCTAGTTATACAAGCATTTAAACGTATATAATACTAATTATACTAACTTATATAATATATAGTATATATATAACATTAGTAATAAAAAAGCTTAATAATTAATAAACAGCTGTATATATAAAACTATTAGCTTTATATAAAACTTAATATATATATAAGAACTGCTTTTTATTACTAAAACTTAAGTTTAGCTTAAAATTATAATAAGCTTATATTGCTTTTTTTATACAAAATAAATTCTATAACTTGAAGTTATTTTAAAAAGGTGTATTGGATTTGTAGTAGTAAGCGAGTATTACTATAAAGTTTAAAAAAGTATTACTAAAGGTATATATAGCTATACTACATAGCGCTTTAGTATATATAAAGATTAGCTTTACCTAAGTAGAAAATCCCTTATTGTATATACGGAAAGGGAAAATAAATGAATATAACCACGTTTTAAGTGATCGCGACGACCACAAAATCTGACAATATTCGGTTAGTTAGCTTTTTTACTTTATTTTATAATGGAGATTTTTTTAAAAAAACCTATTTTTTTATTATATTTTTAATTTTTAATTTTTTAAAAAGGTTTTTAAATATTAATATAAATAATAAATAATTTAATTTAATATTTTAATATTTTAATAATTATATTAAAAAAATTATATATTTAATTATATTTTACTAAAAATATAAAGTATTACGTTTATAAACTAATTTTATTTAAAATTTAAAAAGGTTTAATAAATTTAAAAGCTAGTTTATAATTTTTAAATTTAAAGTTTTTAATAAAAAAAGCTATTATTTATTTTATTTTAAAAGTTATAAAAATATATTTGAAATTATAATATTTTATATATAATTTAGTTGCTTTTTGTTATTATTTTAATAATATAAAACAAAGCTTTTTTAGTTTATTAATTTAATTTTATATTTTTAAAACTTTTTTTAAAGTAAAATTATTTTTAATAAAAATATAAAATTTTAATATATAATTATATAAAGCTTTAAAAAAAATATACTTATAATATTATTAATAATTAAATATATAATAAAATAAGCTTATATTAATAATTATAACTAATTTATTTACTTTAAATTAATAAAGTATTTAAAATAACTTTTAATAATTTAATTTATAACGTATTACACAAGTATTTTATTAGCACAAGCATTCTATTAGGTTTTTTATTTATTATACGTATAAATTTTAAATTTATATTTTTTTACTAATAATAATATTATATACTTTAAAAAAAAAAAATATACAGTTTATATTATAAGTTGTTTAATAAAACCCAAAATCATTTATTATATATATTATAAAAATTTATAATATTACTTATATAATATTAAGTAAATAATAATAAAGAATTTTATTAAAAGTAAATATACTTATTATAATATAAAAATTAACTAAATTTAAAGAAAATACTATTATATAATATATAATTAACTTAAATTTATAATTATTTCTATTTTAAATAAGTAGTATTAAAAATATAGTAAATTATTTACTATATATATATAATAACGTATTATATAAGCATTTTATTAGTATAAGCATTTTGTTAGGTTTTTTATTTATTGTACGTATAAATTTTAAATTTATATTTTTTTATTAATAATAATATTATATACTTTAAAAAAAACAAATATATAGTTTGTATTATAAACTATTTAATAAAACTTAAAATTATTTATTATATATATTATAAAAATTTATAATATTGCTTATATAATACTAAGTAAATAATAATAAGAAATTTTATTAAAAGTAAATATACTTATTATAATGTAAAAATTAACTAAATTTAAAGAAAATATTATTATATAATATATAATTAACTTAAATTTATAATTATTTTTACTTTAAATAAGTAATATTAAAAATATAGTAAATCATTTATTATATATATATAATATACTTTTAATTAGCGTTAATTAAGCTTTAAACTTCGTATAATAATAATTATAACTAAAAACGCGTTTTAATTATTAAATTAATTACTAATAAGTTTTTTACAAAAATCCCAATATATATAATAAGTAGTTTAAGCTTATACGGAGTATAATTAGTAAATATAAGATTTAAAAAGTAAATATTTATAACTTTAATAAAATTAAGTTTATTATAAGTAGAATATTATTTAAAATAGTTATTATTTTGTTTAACTATTATAATAAACTATAAAATATTTAATAAAGCAATTATAAATAAACTATAGTTATTTAAAATATTAGTTTATATAGTTATACTTTATTATTATATATTATTTTAATAAATAAATACTATTTGTTATTTTAATATAAAAATACTTAATTACTAGCTAATTAAGTAATTATAATAATAAAAAACAGTTAAATAATAAATAAATATAATATTAATTAAATTTAATATTTTAATAAGTATATAATAAGTTATATAAAAAGGATTTATTATTTATTAATTTTAAATAGCTATAAAAGCTATTATTTAGCTAATTTTAAAATATATTATAAAAACTATAAAATTATTATACTTTATATATTAGTACATTTATTATATTAATTATAGCTTTTAAATGTTAAGTATTTTAATTTATTAAAACAATTATATAGCAAATAAATTAAATATTTAATACAGCTATATATTTTATATATTTTAAAAAAGGATTTTTTTATATTGTTTTATAAAACGTATAATGTTTTTATAATAAAATTAAATATTTAGGCAGGATTTTAAAGTATAAAATTAGTACTATATAATTTAAAATATATAATTTTATAGCTTACTATTTAGTTACTAACTAAAATACTATTTAAATTATTTAATAAGCTATTCGTACTTTAAAAGTTAAAAATGCTATATAACTTAACTAAAGCTTAAAAATAAATAAAATTTATTATAAATAAAATTATACAATATTAAAGTAGCTTTTTATAAGCTATTTTAAAAGTAGTTAAATAAATTAATAAAGGTATAATAATAATTATATATAAATTAGTATTATTAAAAAGCAAAAATATAATATTTTGGAAAATAAATAAACTATTAAGCTAATATTACTATATAAAAAAAAACGTATATAAAATAAAAAGTTATTTATTATATAAAAAGTAAGCAATTTTAAAATAATAAAAGTAATTTAAAATTAAATAGCTAATAAAATATATATAAATAGTTGTTATATAAAACGAGTAACTATATATTAATAATACTATAAAATATATAGCAAGCCTAAATATAATGTTTATATATATTAAAACAATATAAAAACATTTAGTAAAAATAATTCTAAATAGTTTTAATTAATTTTTTTTATTATAGTTAAATTATTGCGTATAATTGTATAAAAGTGCTAAAAACTTAATAAAATACTTGTATTAATAAAATATTTATATAATGCGTTATACTTTTAATTAGTATTAATTAAGCTTTAAACTTTATATAATAACAATTATAATTAAAAATATATTTTAATTATTAAATTAATTACTAATAAGTTTTTTATAAAAATTTTAATATATATAATAAGTAGTTTAAACTTATATAAAGTATAATTAGTAAATATAAAATTTAAAAAGTAAATATTTATAATTTTAATAAAACTA
>MU281499.1:0-28537 GCA_022385595.1 Xylaria palmicola
CCCTAACCCTAACCCTAACCCTAACCCTAACCCTAACCCTAACCCTAACCCTAACCCTAACCCTAACCCTAACCCTAACCCTAACCCTAACCCTTATTTCCTGCGCTTTTAGCCCGAGTTATTAGTTAAAGATGTGATGTTTTTAGCGTGCGTGATAATCCGGGATGCTGTTGAAACATATAAAATAGACCCTGCGGAGCTTTAGTAATTAGCGTTGGAAATGAGTTCATTATTCGTACATGTTTATTACTAACTTTTTTTTTTCTATTTTGGCTTGCTTACCTTATTTTTTTTGCTGCGCTACGTTAGTCCGGATTATAAGCTGGGTTTTATTTACTACGGCTAATACTGCTTTGGCGTTCGAGTTACTATATTTGTTTTTGAATAAGTTTGGATTAAATTGCGGTACGAGTTGTAGTACTAATTCAAGTTCCAGCTTTAAATTTGGGTTTACTATTATAAAGTGGTTCTAAATAGTTTTGTTTTTTTTTATACTTGCTACTACTTTAGCTTTTCCTTTTTTTTCCTTTTTTTCTTTTTTTTTATTTTTGATTATAATTATATTTTTGCTTTTTCTTCTTTTTGACGTTGTGCTTTGCGCCCCTTTGTCAATAACGGCCGGATTACAGCCTTAGCAATAATGATGAACTTAACGCCCAGTACGCTTATAATAATAGTTATACGGGACTTTGTTCTCCGTATACTTAATATGTTTTACTAATTTATTTATTACTTTGTTTAACACGGCTTAGTAATAATGTAAGCCTTTTAAAAACTGTTATATATTTACTTTAACTACTAGGCCTGTAAAACGCTTTTAGGTTTGCCGACTGTTTGTGCCGCCCTTTTCCCTTGCTTTAAATAACTGTTTGTGTTTCTTTAGTTAGCTTGGCATCTTTATAAGCACTAGCGCTTCGCTTAGTTTAAGCTGCACTATAATACCGTATTACAATTGGCTTTTAAACCCGTTTTTATTATTGTTATTTTTATTATTTTTATTGTCCGCCTTTTATGTATAAAAAATAATTAAAATGTTAGGCTTACTGTTCTATTTATTACGGCCGCTCTTTTATACGTAGTTCTGCACGTAATAAAGGGCTAATATATAAATAATTATATAAATATTAAAAATATTAATATTTACTCTAAGTACGCTAGTTATAGTAATAATACTTTTTTTCTAAACTTAGTACTTAAAAATGTTACGCTTTTTTAACTCGGACTTAACCCTACTATAGTATATTGGATAGCTAAACACTTTTTTTAGTACTTTAATACGCTATATAGTACTGCTATATATAATTATAAGTATATTTGTGCTATACTACATTTATTAATAGCTTAACTTATTTTAAATTAGCTTAATTATATTCTAGTTCGACGTATAGTACTATATATAATAATTAATATTAAGGCGTATTGTAAGTTGGTAAAACAGCTAAATGCAAGCCGGGTTAAGCTTTGCCGCCTTATAAAAAACTATTTTGTTATATAGCAGCAGTATTACTATAAAAAAAATATATTATATATTAGCAGTAGTTATTACTTTGTTTAACTGGATAAAATACTAGTAAAACGCCCGTTTTATTAGTATAAATAGTAATAACTTATTTTTAATAACGTTTAGAATTATATAGTATTTATTAATAATAATCCGGTTAAGCCGTGCTATATTATATATATAATTTAGGAACCTTTAAAATAACTTAGTAATTGCCAACTTAGGTGTTATAAATATAACGGCTATTGAAAAACTAAGCGGTTGTGTAATACGGAATATATTAGCTATAATTTAGGCTTTCTTGCACTGCTGTACTATGTTTTACTGGAGCAACAATAGTAGTACTACTATGATTGTTATCCCGTCCAACTTAGTATACGCTAGTAGTAGGAACGACAAGCTTTTACTACTGTTGGTGCCTACGATTTGTATAACAGGGTTTATGTTTGTTTTAATTGCTTTAATTACAGCGTTTTGGCCTGGCCGGAACGTGGCCCCCTTGTTGCTTAGTATTTACTATAGCTACTATAATATATTCGTTTTATATAGCTGCTAGAGTTGCTAAATATACGTTTTAACTGTTTTGCTTATTAGTAGTAATACTCGTTAGTTATTCCTTTTGCCTGCAAAAGAACTTTAAAGCATGTTAAACTATAAGAACTAGTGCTACTGTAGGCTAATGTTTTTAAATTAGGCTTACTGCTTTTTTAATTTGAATGGTGTTTAGTTTAGCTGCCGCCCGTATATAATATAGGCGACGTGTAAGTTGTGCGCCGCTTATAAGTTGATAGCTTTGTTTTTAATAGTGGTGCTTGTTTGCAGGTTGTTAAATATATAGCTAATAAAGTATTGACGGGCTGCTGTGATTAAAATGTATTGTTAGGAACTAATGTTAATAATATAGCTTATAAACCGCCCCGTTATGCTTTTGAAATACTGTTGAAGCTTATTGTACTTTTAAGTGCTAAATAAGGGCTTTTGTATTACTAAACTACTTTGACCCGAATCCCTAGCATGCTTATTATTATTATTGTTGTAATAATAGTTATTATTATTATCCTTATTATTGTTTTTATTTTTATATTTGTGATTATTATTCCTATATAAATATATAAATAGTAATGTATTAGTAGTATTGTTTTCCTGTTTTTCTTTGCTATTTGTTAATAATGATAATAATAATAATATGTTGTTCTAATATGTTTGGAACTATTAATATGCTTTGTGTAATGCTTTTTAATAACACTTGGCCTATGCGCTTATATATTCTTTGCTTTTATTACTACTTAGTTTTTCTTTATTATTTTTAAAAAACTGGGCTATAAAGTTGTTTAATTAGAGATATAGGCTAGTTTAGGTTGTTATAAGCTGTATGCTGCTTTGGATTGTTTTTTAAAATAGTACTATAAACTAAAAGTACTAAATTAGCAGCTTGTTTACTTTGGCTAATAAGTATTAGTAAATAACTTTAATTAACTATTAAATATTGTAACTCTTGTAGTACTGTGTAACAAAGTAAATAAGGCTATAGTAGATAAAAATGCTATAAATCCCGTTAATAACCGTATTATAAATATGTAAGCCTAGGATTTCCTATGATTGGCCAGGCTGCTTGCCTATTATATACATTAATATTAGCAGCCGTTTGTAAAACCTGTTTAAGGCGGCTTTGTATATATAAGCGGTGTAGCAATAATATATACTACTGATCTATATTGCGTTTTGACCGCCCGAGTATATGTAGAGCTATTAAGCACGTAATACCTTGTTATAGCTGCTTGTAATCCGATTAAGCAGCTAGTCGCTGCTAGCCGTACCTTTTACTTATAAAACTAGGTTATTACGCGTATTTTTAAAAAATAAGTAGTTGACGGCGATATAACCAATATTGTTTTAAAGGTTGGCTTAGTTAATAAAGGGAGGGGCAAATAAAAGGTTAGTTATAGTATTACTATTTGTATTACTTAGGAAAAGCAGTTATTTATATAGTACTGCTTTGGTTTCTTTAATAAAGCTATATAAGGTGTTTTATAAAGTTTTAATAAAGAATTAGATTTTATTAAAAATAATTTTATTGCTATTCTAATTAATAATACCTTGCTTAGGCGAATTACATATAAGTGCTATATTATACGTATATAAACTATAAATTTAGTTAATAAGTGTTAAGTATAAGTCGATTGCTAAAACGTATATTAGGAACTGCTTTACTATTAGTTATATAAATAATAGCAATAATAAGCTAGCCTGCTGCGTTTTATTTAGGCTGCATTTGGCTATCTTTTGTTGTTTAGCTTGTACTACATTTTTAACCTTACGGAACCCTTGCGTTAATACTAAGTACTGTGTAATTTTAATAAACGTAAATAGCATTAAAGTATAATGCTTAGCTTTAAGCTATGTGCTGTTCGGTTGGATTTTTATTGCGGTAAACGTACTAATTAAAACACTATTGTACAGCAAATCGGGGATTGTGTAGTTTAATAGAGTGATATATAAGTTGAGTATAGCTATATTAAGTATTGCTTTATAAGCTTGCTGCCTCCGGTTATTACAGCCTTGGCAATACAAAAAGAATATGTTTATATACTTATTTAAAACTTTTAATTAATTCTTTTACTATTTTGTTAATATAAATAGCGGGTAATTTAATGTAATAATATATTATACGGGTATTTACTATAAGTATAAGAAAGTATAACCGAATTACTTAGTATAGTTGTTTAATAACTTTTTTATTATTATTGTTTTTTATAGCTATATAGGTTTAAGCTATAATAAGTTATTAATTGTTAGTTTATATAGTATAAGTAATACGGGATATAATAATTGTACTGCTATATATGCTATATGTACTATATAGCTAAAGCTTTTTTATATAATGCGTTCTACTTTGGTTTTTTTAAAGTAGTTTCTTATTATTACTACTAAATTATTATTCTTTTTTATTATTAACTTAGGGAAAGCTGTAGCAGCTGTATAAAGTTGCTTTTTTTTAGTAATTGTAGAATAATGCTGGAAATGCTTGGCCTAGCCTATACGCTTTATAAACGGGTTGGTTTTACGGATTTCATTCTAATGTCCGTTACTGCCACGTGCGCTAGGTTGGTTAAAACGATTACGGACCGACTTGGCGTTCCGATGCACTACTATGCTAGGATTGTTAAGCTTACGATTATAACGCTTGGATTACAATATAGGCATAGTAGGTACCGGCAGTACTATTACCTTTGACAATAACGGTACTATATTTGATTAGCCTACCTTAAAGTACTAGCTTCTTTTGCTGGCGTGAAAGAATATTTAATATAAAATACCTTTATACTATAGTTAGTAATTAGAATATTTAACTGCGTTTTGCTTTGGCTGCCTATGTTATATTAGATTTACTTAGCTATACAGGCTTTTGTAATACTTTTGTATTTTATTAATACTTTTTTTCCGTACTACGTATTAGTAAGGTTAGTTGTTTTTTTTTTTATTATATATTAAGCTATTATACTATAAATTATTAAGTAATTTAATAAAAGCTGTGGTTAAGTTAGGATAAACAAGTTAGTTAAAGTTATTAAAAGTTAAAATAAAGTTGGGGATTTATGCAATTTGCTTTGCTAAATTTTATTATTCCTTAATACTTAATAAATAGGCGGGATTTTTAAAAGTATAGCTTATTACGGACTATTTTATTATAGTATATTAGTAAACTTAGTAAATAATAAGTTGGAATTTTGGAATATAAATAAATAAGTATATTAACTGTATAATTATAGGGATAAAGTTGGGAATAAGTTTAAAAAGGAAAAAGAAAAGCAAATAATATTTAAATAAAAGGTAAAAAAATAAAACTATACTTATTGTTTTATTAGGGATAAAAGGAAATAGGGAAAATAATATACTTTGGATTTTCTTTGTTTTGTTTTATACATTTTTCTCCTCCTCCTCCTCTTTCTCTTTTTCCTCCTCCCCTTTTTGCTGGTTTTGGTAATCCGGTGTTCGAACTAGCATTCCCTCCCCCCTACTTTTGTGTTTCTACTTAAGTACACTTGGTTAACACGTACTACTACGGTGTTTACTGTACTACGAACTTTAATAACGACCAAAACTAGTGGGAAAAGTGGAAATAAAGTTGGTAAAAATAGGTACATGATTCTAAATGGCATTGTGACTAGTAGGGTAAAGAAAAAAGAAATATAACAAAAAACATTGCTAAATTAAATTTGTAGTTTGGACGACTAATACGTTTGGTTATAAGGATAATTAACGGACAAAAAGAAAACCAGTTAATTAATGTAAATTAAGGTCGGGTTAGTAGAACTGTTATATTTGGGCTAAATTGCCAATTTAAAAGGAAACTATAAATATTGTATACTAGGGTTAAAAGTAAATATACAAGGTTGTTTATAAAACCTATATTAATTATATTAGGAATATAAATAAATAAATAATGTATATATAATAATAAGAAAATAATAGCTGTTATATAAAGCTGTTATATATATTAGCAATAAAAACTACTTTTATATTAATAAACTTGCTTTACATTTTGCTATTATAGCTTATATATTATATAAACTAAAAATATATACTTTTTGAATTTTGCTTTATATATAAAACTAGTTATAACTTTTTATAATGTGTTATAATGTTATTTTATATACTTTATTATTGCTGTATTTATTTTAAAGTGAGTTGGTTTTTGTAAAATTATATAATTAAACAGTTTTTCGCACTTATACTAATTAGTTAGAATAAAACTTAAGTTATATTAAGTTGTACCCTAATTATACTTATTGATTATTATTCCTTATTATAAACTAGCTTATATATATATATATAAATAATAATACTTGTTTTATTATTGTTATTATTTTAAGTTTAATATAACCGGAATAATAAATTCGATTTACTTATATAAATATAATTAAAATATAAATAAATATAAATATATATAGAAAACACGTAGGAAAAATATAAGGAAAATAAAAAAATTGTGATTTACTATTACTAAATTAAAATATCCGAATTTGGGATGTTTTGTTTTACTTATAAAATAACTAACTAAGTTTTAAAAATATTAGCCAATTATATATATATATATATATATTTACTTTGTATATAATGGAATTTATTTTGTGTATATAGGCTTTTAGTTTTACTATAAATACTTTATAATATTATGTAGTATAGCAATGTTTGTATTAATAATAGTATAAGGAAAGCTAATTAGGAAAATTATAGCTAAATAATTTAATAAAAATAGTTATACGGTTGTAATATATAGGAAAACCCTAATTATATATATATATAAAAAGTACTATTTTTGTAATTATGTAAACTAAACTTTTTAAAAATATAAGTTAACTTATTAGTATTATTTACTAGTTTATACTATAATAATATAATAAACCTTTATAAATATAGGTTTAATTAACATAATTTACTTATATATAGCTTATTTTATATTAAAACTAAAAATTTTTTAAAAATATAGGTTTAGTTAATATAATCTATAGTTTATTTTACAATAAGACTATATATTCCGTATAGTTTTTAAATAATTCTTTAAAAACATAGGTTTACTAAATAAAATATTATAGTTTATATTATATAGTATAAAGCAATAAACTTTTTAAAAGTATAGGTTTGGTTAATATAATTTATAGCTTATTTTACAATAAAACTACACATTTTTTACAGTTTTTAAATAATTCCTTGGAAATATAGTGTTGCGAACTAATAGTACAGCTACACTACGTATCTAGGGTTTATAACCAGTAATAGGACGGATATTTAAGGAATGGACTAGGATTACTAGGAACTAAAGTTATGTAACGGGATTACTTAATAAAGGGTGGATTATTAAAGGTAATTGGGGTAATTGGGTGAGCATAATCACTGGAGAAACTAGGGGTAATTGGGTAACTGCGATTACTAAAAGGAATTAAAAGTAATTAAGTGATTATAGTTATAAAGTAAAAAAAGGAATAGCTATATATTAAAGGATGGGTTTTTATATTAAAATATTTATTACTTTACTTATTAATTTAAGTATTTAGCTAGTTTTTAAAACTAATTAAGTAATGTAAATACTTTAATAATATAATTATATATTATAAAAAGTGTAACTTTTTTACGCAATATTTATAATTGCTTTTACTTTTAAAAACAGTAAACCTATATTAACTATATTTTTATAAGCTATATATAGTAATATAAAAATATAGATTATTATATATAAGTTTATTAAATAGGATATTATAGTTTATTTTACTTAGTATAAAGCAATAAATTCCTTTAAAACATAGGTTTAGTAAACTACTATATTATATTAAAAAATAAAATAATTTAAATTATTTAATATAATTTATTTTATTTAATAATATATAACTATAAATAGCTTTAGTTATTTAATTCTACTAAGGCAAAATAAGTACTAATTTATAGTATTTTTACTTATTTATTTATTTACTAATAAGAATACGTATTTATTCCTTATTTTTTCTATAATAAATAAATTCTTAATAAAATATATATATTATATTGCATTATATTATTATTAGTTTATTAGTTATTATATTACAATATGTAAAATAAAAAGGGTTTTTATTTTATATATATGTACGTACGTATATAAATATATAATATGTAGTAATAAAAAAGAATAAAAATATAAAGGAATAAATAAATAAATAAATAAATGAATAGGTGTATATATTAGTATATATATATATAAATGTAAATTATTAACTAACTGACTAACCGATTAAAAACCTAAGCAATTATGGTTATATTGTATTATAAGGATAAAAAAAGCAAACATAGGATATAAAAGGGATAATAAATCGGCGGAGGGCCACTTAGAAAATTAGTAGGGATTAGGGTTAATGAGAAATCGGCTGAGGGTACGCCCGTGGGCTTGGCACGAGCGCGCCCCTAGTAAAATAAATCAGCCGAGGGCTTAGGCGGGGATCGGCTAAAAGATAGGTTATATATATATTATAAATTCTTATATTTTTTATAAAACTTGTTTTTAATAAGTATTATATATTTTTACTAGGTTATATATATAATATTAAGTTTATATATATATTGTAAATTCTTATATTTTGTATAAAATTTATTTTTAATAAGCATTATATATTTTTATTAGTTTATATATATATTATTATATTAAATATATATTATTAATTTATATATATATTATAAAATTTTATATTTTTTATATATTTATTTTTAATAAACCTTATATATTTTTACTAAATTATATATTATTATAAAATAAAGCTATTAGTTTTTCTTATAAAAGTTGTAACTATTAATAAATTTATAAAAGCTTTATTATATAATTAATTACTTTTTATATAATTAAGTTAATTATAAAACACTTAGTATACAAGCTTTCCTTTTTAATTAATTAATTAATTTTACAAAATCAAATATAAAACTAATTTAACTTATTAAACCTTTTTATTATATATATATAATTAATATATAAATATACAATTAAACAACCTTTAAATCAAATTATATAGTACTATAATTTAGTAAACAAACTATATAGAAAAGCCGAAATAATATACTTGTTTTATTCCCAGCTTATTGTATTTTTTTCTTTAACCCGGCTAACAACTTGTTCTCCGCTTTAATATTATTTTTGCTTTCCCTTAATACCACGTTGTTTATACTAATGTTGAATAGTAATAGGAGCGCTTTATTTACCCGGTTTTTATAAGGCTTAATAATAAAAGCTGCGAGCTTTTTAGCTAAAAAGCCTTTGTAGTCGCAGTTTTTTTTTGAATTAGTTTTACAGAAGCTTTTGTTCGTTTTAACCTAATGTTTACAAAACACGTACGGCATTCCGCAGTTGAAGCAACCTATATATAGCGCTAGCTTTTATTTAGTTAGTATATTACTAAAAAAATTAGTAAACTTACGCTTTATTTCCCGTGCTTTTAGCTTAAGCTAGCAGTTAAAAATATAATGTTTTTAATGCGTGTAATAATTTGGGATGCCGTTAAAGCATATAAAACAAACCTTACGGAGCTTTAGTAATTAGCGTTAGAAATAAGTTTATTATTTGTGTATGTTTATTACTGACTTTTTTTTTTTTATTTTGGCTTACTTACTTTATTCCTTTTGCTATGCTATATTAGTCCGGATTATAAGCTGGGTTTTATTTATTATAGTTAATATTGCTTTGGTATTTAAGTTACTATATTTGTCTTTAAATAAGTTTAAATTAAATTGCGGTACGGGTTGTAATACTAGTTTGGGTTTTAGTTTTAAGTTTAAGTTTACTATTATAAAGTAGTTTTAAATAGCTTTGTTTTCTTTTATACCTATTATTACTTTAGTTTCTTTTTCTTTTTCCTTTTTTTTCTTTTTTTTATTTTTGATTATAATTGTGCTTCTGTTTTTCCTTTTTTTTAATGCTGTGCTTTACGCCTTTTTATTAATAATAGCCGGATTACAGCTTTAGTAATAATAATAAACCCAACGTTTAATATACTTATAATAATAATTATACGGAACCTTGTTTTCCGTACACTTAATATGTTTTACCAACTTATTTATTGCTTTGTTTAATACAGCTTAGCGATAATATAAGCCTTTTAAGAACTGCTGCATATTTACTTTAACTATTAGGCCTGTAAAATACTTTTAGGTTTGTTAGCTGTTCGTGCCGCCCTTTTCTTTTGCTTTAAGTAACTGTTTACGTTTTTTTAGTTAGCTTGGTATTTCTATAAGTATTAACGCTTTACCTAGTTTAAGCTGTACTATAATATTGTATTATAATTGGCTTTCAAACCTGTTTTTATTATTATTATTTTTATTATTCTTATTATCTGCTTTTTATGCATAAAAAATAATTGAAATACTAAGCTTACTATTTTATTTATTGCAGCTGTTTTTTTGCACGTAGTTCCGTATATAATAAGGGGCTAATATATAAATAGTTACGCAAATATTAAGGATATTAATGCTCACTTTAAACGCGCTAGTTGTAGTAATAATACCTTTTTTTTAAACTTAGTATTTAAAAATATTACGTTTTTTTAACTTAAACCCGACCTTGCTGTAATATATTGGATAATTAAGCGTTTTTTTTAGTATTTTAATATGCTATATAGTACTACTATATATAATTATAAGTATATTTATGCTGTATTACGCTTATTAATAACTTAACTTATTTTAAACTAGTTTAATTATATTTTAGTTTAGTATATAGCATTATATGTAATAACTAATATTAAAGCGCGTTATAAACTAGTAGAACAGCCGAACGCAAGCTAAGTTAAGCTCCGCTGCTTTATAAAAAACTATTTTATTACGCAGTAGTAGCATTGCTATAAAAAAGATGTACTACATGTTAGCAGTAGCTACTATTTTGTTTAGCTGGATGAAATACTAATAAAACGCTTGTTTTATTAATACAAATAGTAATAACTTGTTTTTAATAGTATTTAGAATTATATAGTACTTATTAATAATAATTTAGTTAAGCTGCGCTATATTGTATATATAGTTTAAAAACTTTTAAAACGATTTAGTAATTGTTAACTTAAGCGTTATAAATATAATAATTACTAAAAAACTAGGCGGTTGTATAGCGCGGAATACGTTAGCTGTAATTTAGGCCTTTTTATACTGCTGTATTATATTTTGCCGGAGCGATAATAATGGTACTACTATAATTATTATTTTGTTTAACTTAGTATATATTAATAGTAGGAATAATAGGCTTTTACTACTGCTAGTACTTATAATTTGTATAATAAAGTTTATACCTGTTTTAATTGCTTTAATTATAGCGTTTTAGTTTAGCTAAAATGTGGCCTTTTTGTTGCTTAGCATTTGCTACAGCTGCTGTAATATGTTTGTTTTGTATAACTGTTAAAGTTGCTAAATATACGTTTTAACCGTTTTACTTACTAGCGGTAATACTTGCCGGCTGTTCCTTTTGCTTACGAATGAACCTTAAAGCACGCCGAGCTATAAAAACTAGTACTATTATAAGCTAATGTTTTTAAATTAGGCTTACTACTTCTTTAATCTGAATAATGCTTGGTTTAACTGCTACTTATACGTAATATAGGCAATATATAAGTTATACGCCGCTTATAAGTTAATAGTTTTGTTTTTAATAGTAATACTTGCTTATAAATCGTTGAACGCGTGGCCAATAAGGTATTAACGGGCCGCCGCAATTAAAATATATTACTAAGAACTAATATTAATAGTACAACTTATAAGCCGCCCTATTATGCTTTCAAAATACTATTAAAGCTTATTATACCTTTAAATGCTAAATAAAGGCTTTTACATTACTAAACCACTTTAACCCAAATTTTTGGCATGCTTATTACTATTATTGTTATAATAATAGTTATTGTTATTATTTTTATTATTATTCTTGTTTTTATATTTATAATTATTATTTTTATATAAATATATAAATAGTGATATATTAGTAGTATTGTTTTTTTGTTTTCCTTTACTATTTATTAATAATAATAATAATAATAATATATTGCTTTAATATATTTAAAACTGCTAATATGCTTTGTGTAACGCTTTTTAATAATATTTGGCTTGCGTGCCTATATGTTTTTCGCCCTTATTATTACTTAGCTTTTCTTTGTTGTTTTTAAAAAACCGGGCTATAAAGTTGCTTAATTAGAAATATAGGCTGGTTTGGGTTGTTATAAGCTGTATACTGCTTTGAATCGTTTTTTAGAATAGTACTATAAATTAGAAGTACTAAATTAGCAGCTTACTTATTTTGGTTAGTAAATATTAGTAAATAACTTTAACTAACTGTTAAATACTGTAATTTTTATAGTACTATGTAATAAAATAAATAAGGCTATAGTAAATAAAAATACTGTAAATCCCATTGGTAACCGTGTTATAAATGCGTAAGCTTAGGATCTTTTGTAATTAGTTAGGCTGCTTGTTTACTATATATATTAGTATTAGCAGCTATTTGCGGAACTTATTTAGGGCGGCCCTATATGTATAAGTAGTGCAGCAATAATATATATTACTGATTTATATTACGTTTTAACCGCCTAAGTATACATAAAGCTATTAAGTATATAATATTTTATTATAGCTGTTTATAATTTAATTAAGTAGCTAATTGCCGCTGGTTGTACCTTTTACTTGTAAAACCAAGTTGTTACACGTGTTTTTAAGGAACGAATAGTTAACGGCGATATAGCTAGCGTTGTTTTAAAGGTTGGCCTAATTAATAAAAGGAGGGGCGAATAAAAGGTTAGTTGTAGTATTGCTATCCGTATTACTTAAGAAAAGCAACTGCTTGTATAGCACTGCTTTGGTTTCCTTAATAAGGCTGTATAAAGCGTTTTATAAGGTTTTAATAAAGAACCGGATTTTATTAAAAATGATTTTATTGTTATTTTAGTTAATAGTACTTTACTTAGGCGAATTGCGTATAAACGCTATGCTGTATGCGTATAAGCTATAAATTTAATTAATAAGTGTTAAGTATAAGTTAATTGTTAAAGCGTATATTAGAAACCGTTTTATTATTAGTTGTACAAATAATAGTAATAATAAGCTAGCCTGCTGCGCTTTATTTAAGCTGCATCCGGCTATTTTTTGTTGCTTAGTTTATACTACATTTTTAACCTTATAGAACTTTTATACTAATACTAAGTACTACATAATTTTAATAAATATAAATAGTATTAAAATATAATATTTAGTTTTAAACTACGTACTGTTTAATTAGATTTTTATTATAGTAAATATATTAATTAAAATACTATTGTACGGCGAGTTAAAAATCGTATAGTTTAATAAAGCAATATATAAGTTAAGTATAGCTATATTAAATACTACTTTATAAGCTTGCTGCTTTTGGTTATTGCAGCCCTAGCAATATAAAAGGAATATGTTTATATACTTATTCAAAACTTTTAATTAATCCTTTTACTATTTTGTTAATACGAATAGCAAGTGATTTAATATAATAATATATTATACGGGTATTTATTATAAGTATAAGAAAGTATAGCTAAATTACTTAGTATAATTATTTAGTAACTTTTTTATTATTGTTATTTTTTACAGCTATGTGGGTTTAAGTTATAATAGGTTATTAATTGCTAGTTTATATAATATAAGTAATATGGAATACAATAATTGTATTACTATATATACTATATATATTATGCAGCTAAAGCTCTCTTATATAATATGTTTTATTTTAGTTTTTTTAAAGTAATTTTCTATTATTACTACTAAATTATTATTCTTTTTTATTATTAATTTGGGGAAAGCTGTAGTAGCTATATAAAGTCGCTTTTTTTTAGTAATTATAGAATAATGCTGGAAATGCCTGGCTTAGCTTATACGTTTTATAAATAGGTTGGTTTTGCGGATTTCATTTTAGTGTTTGTTACTGCTATATGCGTTAGGTTAGTTAAAACGATTGTGGACCAATTTGGTGTTCTAATGTATTATTATGCTAGGATTATTAAGCTTATAACTATAATGCTTGGATTATAATATAGGTATAGTAAGTACCGGCGGTACTATTACTTTTAATAATAATAGTACTATATTTAATTAGCTTACTTTAAAATACTAGCTTTTTTTACTAGTGTAAAAGAATATTTAATATAAAATACTTTTGTGTTACGGTTAATAATTAGAATATTTAATTGCGTTCTACTTTAGCTACTTATATTACATTAGATTTACTTAGCTATATAAGCTTTTATAATGTTTTTGCATTTTATTAATACTTTTTTTCCGTACTACGTATTAGTAAAGTTAGTTGTTTTTTTCTTTATTATATATTAAGCTATTATATTATAAGCTATTAAGCAATTTAATAAGGGCTATAGTTAAATTAGGATAAATAAGTTAGTTAAAGTTATTAAAAGTTAAAATAAAGTTAGGGATTTATGTAATTTGCTTTACTAAATTTTATTATTTTTTAATACTTAATAAATAAGCGGGATTTTTAAAAGTATAACTTATTATAAACTATTTTATTATAGTATATTAGTAAACTTAGTAAATAATAAGTTGGAATTCTGGAATATAAACAAATAAGTATATTAATTATATAATTATAGGGATAAAGTTAAAAATAAGTTTAAAAAAGAAAAAGAAAAGCAAATAATATTTAAATAAAAGGTAAAAAAATAAAATTATACTTACTGTTTTACTAAAAACAAAAGGAAATAGGGAAAATAGTATATTTTGGATTTTCTTTGTTTTGTTTGATATATTTTCTTTTTCCTTCTTCTCCTCCTTTTTTTTTTGCTAGTTTTAGCAATTTAGTGTTCGAATTAGCATTCTTTCCTTTTTACTTTTATGTTTCTACTTAAGTACACTTAGTTAATACGTATTATTGTAGTGTTTACTATACTACGAACCTTAATAATAACTAAAACTAATGGGAAAAGTGGAAATAAAGTTGGTAAAAATAAGTATATGATTTTAAATAGCATTATAACTAGTAAAGTAAAGAAAAAAAAAATATAATAAAAAACACTATTAAATTAAATTTGTAGTTTGGACGACTAATACGCTTGGTTATAAGGATAATTAATGGATAAAAAGAAAACCAGTTAATTAATGTAAATTAGGGTTAGGTTAGTAAAACTGTTGTATTTGGGCTAAATTGCCAATTTAAAAGGAAACTATAAACATTATATATTAAAGTTAAAAGTAAACATATAAAGTTGTTTATAAAGCTTATATTAATTATATTAGAAATATAAATAAATAAGTAATATATATATAGTAATAAGAAAATAATAGTTATTATATAAAACTGTTGTATATATTAGTAATAAAAACTACTTTTATATTAATAAACTTGCTTTACATTTTGTTACTATAATTTATATATTATATAAACTAAGAATATATACTTTTTGAATTTTGTTTTATATATAAAACTAGTTATAACTTTTTATAACGTATTATAATGTTGTTTTATATACTTTATTATTGTTGTACTTACTTTAAAGTAAGTTAGTTTTTGTAGAATTATATAATTAAATAGTTTTTTGTACTTATACTAATTAGTTAAAATAAAACTTAAGCTATATTAAGCTGTACTTTAATTACACTTATTAATTACTGTTTTTTGTTATAAACTAGCTTATATATATATATATAAATAATAATACTTATTTTATTATTATTATTATTTTAAGTTTAATATAACTAGAATAATAAATTTAATTTACTTATATAAATATAGTTAAAATATAAATAAATATAAATATATATGGAAAACATGTGGGAAAAATATAAGGAAAATAAAAGGATTGTGATTTATTATTATTAAATTAAAATATCCAAATTCGGGACGTTTTGTTTTACTTGTAAAATAATTAACTAAGTTTTAAAAACGCTAGCTAATTATATATATATATATATACATTTACTTTATATATAATGAAATTTATTTTATATATATAAGCTTTTAGCTTTACTATAAATACTTTATAATACTATATAATATAGCAACATTTATATTAATAATAGTATAAAGAAAGCTAATTAGGAAAATTATAGCTAAACAATTTAACAAAAATAGTTATACGGTTGTAATATATAAAAAAACCCTAATTATATATATAACGTACTGGATAAGTGAGCTGCGCGGACGGGTGAGCTGCGCACTTTTTTGCATCTTTGTACGTAAAAACGAAATAACTCAACCAAAATATAAAAAATCAATTCAATTCAATCAGAATTATATTCGCTAAATACTTCTACATTATTTTAATACATACAAGTATTATGTCTAGGCTCGCTGCAAATTTTATAACACCGTTTATGTACAATATTCTTCTTTGTATAACAATTACCTAACCGTATTTCTTTACTTATTTAGTTATTAATAGCCTTTTTAGTTTCCCAATTTTACGCTTTTTATATAATAAGTAATTCTTTAACTTAAAAATATTTGTTTTTTATATAGTAATAGCGGCTTAGTTTATAATTTGCTTTTTAAAGTTTAACTACTTTTATTTTTAATAGTACAACTTAGTGCCCTAATAACAAAGTACCCTTTGTAATTAAGTTAATTATATTTAAAATAATTATTAAAAAGCTATTCTAGTATTGCACAACTTTTTCTTTAATATATTAGGCTTAGAAATGCGTATTTTTCTTATTATATAGCGTTTTTAACTCTTAAATTTGAGATTTATTAAACAACCCTAAAGGTATTTTAATTAAAATTTTAGGCGGAAGCTGCGAAATAATATGTATTAAATTGTACAGAACAAAGCTAAACCCTTTAAAGCTTGCTTAAATATTTTGTTTAATTATTAAAACTTTGTATGCTTTATAAAATAATGCAAGAAAATCTTTTTTTTTAATGTGCGTAATATAAACCTGGGCTAATTTATTGATTTTTTTGCCGTACAACTGTTTTAAAAGGCTAAAACATTTAACATTAAAAGGCTAAAAATAATACAATAAATAAAAAGGTATATAAAGTGTAATAATATTATATTTTTTAGTATACAATTTAAATATAATAAAGTAATAGCTTTTATACTTATTAAAAATTAAAAAACAATAAATACCTTTTGTATAACAAATAGTATATTTATTAAAATGCTTAATCCAATTTAAGCCTTTTTTGTTTATAGTCCATCTATTTTTTATTATAGTAATTTTCTAAAAAAATAGTAAATAGTTGTTTTAATACTAAAAAAGTAAGTAAATTAGTTTTACCAAAATAATATACAGTAAAACAGTATAACTGTACAAAAAAATAGCTTATAATACAAATAATTATTTGTAATTTCCTTATTATATAGCTTTTAGTTTTTTTTAATAGTCGAACAAAGTAATAACTATTTTGGATAATATTTTTCTTATTATAAAGCTTATTTTATTAAAGTTATAAATATTTTCTTTTAATATGCTTTTAATTATAATTATATTTTATATAAAGGTAAACTATATTTAGTATATATTAGAATCTTTATAAAAGACTTACTAGTAATTAATTCGGCGATTAAAACTCGTACAAAAGGCAAGTTATTGTTGTACAAAAGTTAAAGCTTATTTAATTCCAACCGAAGGCGCGTCGTATATACAAAGTAGCAGATTAGCTATATTTTCCATATTATATAACTTTAGCGGAAATGCTTGTATATTTAAGTTAAAAATGTATTATATAATTAATTCTTTTTTATATTTTAATAATTAGTATAATTTCAAACGTATTGCGTTGCGTAACGCAATTCCATTATAGCAACTATAAAGCGTAGCTTTAGGAATATTATAAAGTTTTGTAGCGCATTGTACGGACATTTTTTAGTCTTGCTATAAAGCTTGTAATACAAGCTGTATATTATTGTTTTTATGTAATAAAAGTATATTTAGTTATTGAAATATATACAAAATAAAAATGTATATACAAAAATGTAGAAAAGTGCGCAGCTTACCCGTTTACGCAGCTCACCTATTTAGTACGTTATACAAAAAGTACTATTTTTATAACTATATAAACTAAACTTTTTAAAAATATAAGTTAACTTATTAGTATTATTTATTAATTTATATTATAATAATATAATAAACTTTTATAAGTATAAGTTTAGCTAATATAATTTATTTATATATAACTTATTTTATATTAAAACTAAAAATTCTTTGGAAATATAAGTTTAACTAATATAATTTATAGTTTATTTTATAATAAAACTATATACTTTGTATAGTTTTTAAATAATTCTTTAAAAATATAGGTTTACTAAATAGGATATTATAGTTTATATTATATAATATAAAGTAATAAACTTTTTAAAGGTATAAGTTTAGTTAATATAATTTATAGCTTATTTTATAATAAAATTATATATTTTTTATAGTTTTTAAATAATTCTTTAAAAATATAATATTATAAACTAATAGTATAGCTATACTATATATTTAGGGTTTATAACTAATAATAGGACGGATATTTAAAAAATAAACTAGAATTACTGGGAACCAAGGTTATATAACGGGATTATTTAGCAAAGGGTGGATTACTAAAGGTAATTAGGGTAATTAGGTGAGCATAATTACTGGAGAAACTAAAAGTAATTAAGTAACCGCAATTATTAAAAGGAATTAAAAGTAATTAAGTAATTATAGTTATAAAGTAAAAAAGGGAATAGCTATATATTAAAAAATAGGTTTTTATATTAAGATATTTACTATTTTACTTATTAATTTAAGTATTTAGTTAGTTTTTAAAACTAATTAAATAATATAAATACTTTAATAATATAATTATATATTATAAAAAGTATAACTTTTTTATATAATGTTTATAATTACTTTTATTTTTAGAAATAGTAAACCTATATTAACTATATTTTTATAAGTTATATATAGTAATATAAAAATATAAATTATTATATATAAGTTTACTAAATAAAATACTATAGTTTATTTTATTTAATATAAAGTAATAAATTCCTTTAAAATATAAGTTTAGTAAATTATTATATTATATTAGGAAATAAAATAATTTAAACTATTTAATATAATTTATTTTATTTAATAATATATAATTATAAATAGCTTTAGTTATTTAATTTTACTAAAGTAAAATAAGTATTAATTTATAGTATTTTTATTTATTTATTTATTTATTAATAAGAATATATATTTATTTTTTACTTTTTTTATAATAAATGAATTCTTAATAAAATATATATATTATATTGTATTATATTATTATTAATTTATTAGTTATTATATTATAATATGTAGAATAAAAAGGGTTTTTATTTTATATATATATATATATATATATAAATATATAATATGTAATAATAAAAAGGAACAAAAATATAAAGGAATAAATAAATAAATAAATAAATAAATAAGTATGTATATTAGTATATATATATATAAATGTAAGTTACTAACTAACCGATTAACTAATTAAAAACCTAAGTAATTATAGTTATATTGTATTATAAGGATGAAAAAGGCAAACACGGGATATAAAAAGGATAATAAATCAGTGAAAGGCCGCTTAGAAAATTAGTGGGAACTAGGGTCGACAAGAAATCGGCTGAGGGTACGCCCGTAGGCTTAGCACAAGCGCGCCCCTAGTAAAATAAATCAGCCGAGGGCGTAGGCGGGGATCGGCTAAAGAATAGCTTTTAGTTTTAAAGTTGCTTTTATTAAATATAAAAAAACAATTTTTATATTATATTATAAGTATTTCAAAATAATTATATAAATAAATTACTAATAAGTAGAATATTAAAATAAAAGCTTAAAAAAATTGATTTTTAAACCTTTTTTTTAGTATTAAAAAAGGAAAAAAATCCAGCTTTTTATATATATATAATTTTTATATTATTTTTAACTAATATATTGTTTTACTTTACTTATATAATTTTATACTTTAATAATTATTTATTTATTAGTATTTTTACTTATTATTTTTAATACTAAATTAACTTAAATATATACTTTATATTAACTAAGTATTTTATTTCAATATTTAAAAAGTTTAGCAAAACTTGCTTAAAAATACTTATTAACTATAGTATTTTAATTATAATATTGTATTACATTTTAAAAAATACGCTTTATTTTTAATAATTAATAACAGGTTAACAATACTTAATTAGCTTATAATTACTACTTTTTTTGCTTTAATACACTTGTTTAACAGTACTTACTATATTAGCCCCGGCTTTAAAAAAGTTTAGTAGCACTAACGTTAATAAAATATTAGTATAACCGGCTTTTTAAAAAAACCCGCTAATTATAATAGCTTAATTATAATATTACATTTTAAAACTTAAAATATATATTTTTACTAAGTTATTACTATATTTTTAACTTTTTTATTTTTAATAAACATTTATACATTTATATTAAATTATTACTATTTTTTTACCTTTTTTGTTTTTAATAAGCCTAATATATTTTTACAAAGTTAATTAACTTTTTTATTTTTTAAAATATAAAGTAGGTTTTTTAATATAATATATAAATAAATAACTAAATAACTTTTAAATTAAATTATATAATATTACAATTTAATAAATAAACTATATAAAAAAGCTAAAATAATATATTCGTTTTATTTTTAACTTATTATATTTTTTTTTTTAACTTGGTTAACAATTTATTCTCCATTTTAATACCATTTTTACTTTTTTTTAATACTATATTATTTATATTAATATTAAACAGCGATAAAAGCGCTTTGTTTACCCGGTTTTTATAAGGCTTAATAATAAAAGCTACGAGTTTTTTAGCTAAAAAGCCTTTATAATTGTAGTTTTTTTTTGAATTGGTTTTATAAAAGCTTTTGTTTGTTTTAATTTAACGCTTATAAAATATATACGGCATTTCGCAATCGAAATAACTTGTATATAGTATTAGTTTCCACTTAGTTAATATATTGCTAAAAAAAATTAGCAAACTTACGCTTTATTTTCTATACTTTTAATTTAAATTAGTAGTTAAAAATATAATATTTTTAGTATATATAATAATCCGGAATATTACTAAAGCATATAAAATAAACCTTATAAAGCTTTAGTAATTAGCATTAAAAATAAGTTTATTATTTATATATATTTATTACTAATTTTTTTTTTTTGTTTTAACTTACTTATTTTATTTTTTTTGCTATATTATATTAATTCGAATTATAAATTAGGTTTTATTTACTATAACTAATATTGCTTTAGTATTTAAGTTATTATATTTATTTTTAAATAAGTTTAAATTAAATTGTAATACAAGTTATAATATTAATTCGAGTTTTAGTTTTAAGTTTAGGTTTACTATTATAAAGTAGTTCTAAATAGCTTTATTTTCTTTTATACTTATTATTATTTTAGCTTTTTCTTTTTCCTCTTTTTTTTCTTCCTTTTTATTTTTGATTATAATTATATTTTTATTCTTTTTTTTTTTTAACGCTGTGTTTTACGCCCCTTTATTAATAATAGTTAAATTACAGCTTTAATAATAATAATAAACTTAACGCCTAATATACTTATAATAACGGTTATATAAAACTTTATTTTTTATATATTTAATACGTTTTATTAACTTATTTATTGTTTTGTTTAATATAACTTAGTAATAATATAAGCTTTTTAAAAACTATTATATATTTACTTTAATTACTAGGCTTATAAAATACTTTTAAGTTTGTTAACCGTTTATATTACTTTTTTCCTTTACTTTAAATAACTATTTGTATTTTTTTAGTTAACTTAATATTTTTATAAGTATTAATGCTTTATTTAGTTTAAATTGCATTATAATACTATATTATAATTAGCTTTTAAACTTATTTTTATTATTATTATTTTTATTATTTTTATTATCCGCTTTTTACGCGTAAAAAACAACTAAAATACTAAGTTTACTATTTTATTTATTATAACCGCTTTTTTACATATAGTTTTATATATAACAAAGGGCTAATATATAAATAATTACATAAATATTAAAAATATTAATATTTATTTTAAATATGCTAATTATAGCAATAATACTTTTTTTTTAAACTTAGTACTTAAAAATGTTACACTTTTTCAACTTGAATTTAACTTTATTATAATATATTAAATAGCTAAACACTTTCTTTAGTACTTTAATACACTATATAATACTACTATATATAATTATAAGTATATTTATACTATATTACGCTTATTAATAGCTTAGCTTATTTTAAATTAGCTTAATTATATTTTAATCCAGTATATAACATTATATATAATAACTAATATTAAAACGCATTATAAACTAGCGGAACAACCGAATATAAACCAAGTTAAACTTCGCCGCCTTATAAAAAACTATTTTATTACGCAGTAATAGCATTACTATAAAAAAAATATACTATATACTAGTAATAGCCACCAGTTTGTTTAACTAAACAAAATACTAACAAAACGCCCGTTTTATTAATACAAATAACAATAATTTATTTTTAATAACATTTAAAATTATATAATACTTATTAACAATAATCCGGTTAAGCTGCGCTATATTATATATATAATTTAAAAACCTTTAAAATAATTTAGTAATTATTAATTTAAGTATTACAAATATAACGGCTATTAAAAAACTAGGCGGTTGCGTAGCGCAGAATATATTAGCCGTAATTTAAGCCTTTTTACATCGCTATACTATATTTTACTAAAGTAATAACAGTAATACTACTACAATTGTTATTTTATTTAACTTAATATATATTAATAATAAAAACAATAGGCTTTTACTACCGTTAGTACTTACAATTTGTACAACAAAGTTTATACTTATTTTAATTACCTTAATTACAACATTTTAACTTAGCTAAAACGTAGCCCCCTTATTACTTAATATTTATTACAGCTATTATAATATATTTGTTTTATATAATTACTAAAGTTACTAAATATATACTTTAACTGTTTTACCCGTTAGTAGTAGTACTCGCCAGCTATTCCTCTCGCTTATAAAAGAACTTTAAAGTATATTAAGTTGCAAAAACCAGTATTACTACAAACTAACATTTTTAAACTAAGTTTACTACTTTTTTAACTTAAATAATACTTAGTTTAACTATTGTTTATATATAATATAAGCAATATATAAGTTATATACTACTTATAAGTTAATAACTTTATTTTTAATAGTAATACTTATTTATAAGTTGTTAAATATATAGCTAATAAAGTACTAATAAACTATTATAATTAAAATATATTACTAAAAACTAATATTAATAATATAGCTTATAAACCGCCTCGTTATACTTTTAAAACACTATTAAAACTTATTATACTTTTAAGTACTAAATAAAAGCTTTTACATTACTAAACTACTTTAATTTAAATTTTTAATATACTTATTATTATTATTATTATAATAATAATTATTATTATTATTTTTATTATTATTTTTATTTTTATATTTATAATTATTATTTTTATATAAATATATAAATAGTAATATATTAGTAATATTATCTTTTTATTTTCTTTTACTATTTATTAATAATAATAATAATAATAATATACTGCTTTAATATATTTAGAATTACTAATATATTTTATATAATATTTTTTAATAATACTTAGTTTATATGTTTATACGTTTTTTACTTTTATTACTATTTAGCTTTTCTTTATTATTTTTAAAAAACCGGGCTATAAAGTTGTTTAACTAGAAATATAAGCTAGTTTAAATTATTATAAGTTATATATTACTTTAAATTGTTTTTTAAAATAGCATTATAAACTAAAAGTACTAAACTAATAATTCGCTTATTTTAATTAGTAAATACTAGTAAATAACTTTAATTAACTATTAAATATTATAACTTTTGTAATATTATGTAACAAAGTAAACAAAGCTATAGTAAATAAAAATACTGCAAATCCCGCCGGTAACCGTATTACAAATATATAAGCTTAAAATTTCCTATAATCGGCTAAGCTGCTTACCCGCTATATATATTAGTACTAATAGCCGCTTATAAAACCTATTTAAAGCAGCCTTATATATATAAGTAATATAGTAATAATATATACTACTAATTTATATTACGTTTTAATTACCTAAGTATATATAAAGTTATTAAATATATAACACTTTATTATAACTGCTTATAATTTAATTAAATAGCTAATTACTACTAGTTATACTTTTTATTTATAAAACTAAGTTATTATACGTATTTTTAAAAAATAAGTAGCTAATAGCAATATAATTAGCGTTATTTTAAAAGTTAGCCTAGTTAATAAAAGAAAAAGCAAACAAAAAGTTAATTATAATATTATTATTTGTATTACTTAAAAAAAGCAGCTATTTATATAGTATTACTTTAGTTTTTTTAATAAAGCTATACAAAATATTTTATAAAGTTTTAATAAAAAACTAAATTTTATTAAAAATAACTTTATTACTATTTTAATTAATAGTACTTTATTTAAACAAATTATATATAAACGCTATATTATATATATATAAGCTATAAATCCAATTAATAAGTATTAAATATAAATTAACTATTAAAACATATATTAAAAACCGCTTTACTATTAGTTATATAAACAATAGTAATAATAGGCTAGCTTACTATACTTTATTCAAGCTATATCCGGCTATTTCTTATTACTTAGCCCGCATTGCATTTTTAACCTTACAAAACCTTTATATTAATACTAAATACTATATAATTTTAATAAATATAAACAATATTAAAGTATAATATTTAGTTTTAAGTTACGCGCCGTTTAATTAAATCTTTATTATAATAAACGTACTAATTAAAACACTATTGTATAGCAAATCGAGGATTATATAATTTAATAAAGCAATATATAAATTAAGTATAGCTATATTAAGCATTACTTTATAAGCTTGCTGCTTTTAATTATTGCAGCTTTAGTAATATAAAAAGAATATATTTATATATTTATTTAAAACTTTTAGTTAATCCTTTCACTATTTTATTAATATAAATAACAAGTAATTTAATACAATAATATACTATATAAGTATTCACTATAAATATAAAAAAGTATAGCTAAATTACTTAGTATAGTTATTTAATAACTTTTTTATTATTATTGTTTTTTATAATTATATAAGTTTAAGCTATAATAAATTATTAATTACTAGCTTATATAATATAAGTAATATAAAATACAATAATTGTACTATTATATATATTATACGTACTATATAACTAAAGCTTTTTTATATAACGCATTCCGCTTTAGTTTTTTTAAAGTAATTTTTTACTATTATTATTAAATTATTATTCTTTTTTATTATTAATTTAAAAAAAGCTATAGCAATTATATAAAATTACTTTTTTTTAATAATTATAAAATAATACTAAAAATACTTAGCTTAGCTTATACGCTTTACAAATAAGTTAGTTTTACGGATTTTATTTTAATATTTATTATTGCTATATATATTAAGTTAATTAAAATAATTATAAACTAACTTAGCGTTTTAACACACTATTATACTAGGATTATCAAGCTTATAACTATAACGCTTGAATTACAATATAAGTATAGTAAGTACTAATAATACTATTATTTTTAATAATAATAGCACTATATTTAATTAGCTTACTTTAAAGTACTAACTTTTTTTACTAGCACAAAATAATATTTAATACAAAACATTTTTATATTATAACTAGTAATTAAAATACTTAACTATGTTTTACTTTAGCTACCTACGTTATATTAAATTTACTTAGCTATATAAGCTTTTATAATACTTTTACATTTTATTAATACTTTTTTTCCGTACTATATATTAGTAAAGTTAATCGTTTTTTTCTTTATTATTTACTAAACTATTATACTATAAACTATTAAACAATTTAATAAAAGCCGTAATTAAGTCAAAATAAACAAGTTAATTAAAGTTATTAAAAGTTAAAATAAAGTTAGAAATTTATATAATTTGCTTTACTAAATTTTATTATTTTTTAATGCTTAATAAATAAGCAGGATTTTTAAAAATATAGCTTATTATAAACTATTTTATTATAATATACTAATAAACTTAGTAAATAATAAGTTAGAATTTTAAAATATAAATAAATAAATATATTAACTATATAATTATAAAGATAAAGTTGGGAATAAATTTAAAAAAGAAAAAGAAAAGCAAATAATACTTAAATAAAAAGTAAAAAAATAAAACTATACTTATTATTTTACTAAAAATAAAAGGAAATAAGGAAAATAATATACTTTAGATTTTCTTTATTTTATTTTATATATTCTCCTTTTTTTCCTTTTTTTCCTTCCTTTTTTACTAGTTTTAATAATTTAATATTCAAACTAGCATTCTTTTCTGTTTACTTTTATATTTCTATTTAAGTATACTTAGTTAATACGTATTACTATAATGTTTACTATATTACAAACTTTAATAATAATTAAAACTAGTAAAAAAAGTGGAAATAAAGTTAGTAAAAATAAGTATATAATTTTAAATAGTATTATAACTAGTAAAGTAAAAAAAAAAAAAACATAATAAAAAACATTACTAAATTAGATTTATAATTTAAATAACTAATATACTTAGTTATAAAAATAATTAATAAACAAAAAGAAAACCAGTTAATTAATATAAATTAAAGTTAAGTTAATAAAACTACTATATTCAAGCTAAATTACTAATTTAAAAAAAAACTATAAACATTATATATTAAAGTTAAAAGTAAATATATAAAGTTATTTATAAAACCTATATTAATTATATTAAAAATATAAATAAATAAATAATATATATATAATAATAAGAAAATAATAACTATTATATAAAGCTATTATATATATTAGTAATAAAAACTACTTTTATATTAATAAACTTGCTTTATATTTTATTATTATAGTTTATATATTATATAAACTAAAAATATATACTTTTTAAATTTTATTTTATATATAAAATTAGTTATAACTTTTTATAATATATTATAATATTATTTTATATACTTTATTATTACTGTACTTATTTTAAAGTAAGTTGGTTTTTATAAAATTATATAATTAAACAGTTTTTCGCACTTATACTAATTAGTTAAAATAAAACTTAAACTATATTAAGCTACATTTTAATTACATTTATTAATTATTATTTTTTATTATAAACTAGCTTATATATATATATATAAATAATAATACTTGTTTTATTATTATTATTATTTTAAGTTTAATATAACTAAAATAATAAATTTAACTTACTTATATAAATATAATTAAAATATAAATAAATATAAATATATATAGAAAATATATAAGAAAAATATAAGGAAAATAAAAGAATTGTAATTTATTATTACTAAACTAAAATATTTAAATTTAAAATGTTTTATTTTATTTGTAAAACAATTAACTAAGTTTTAAAAACATTAACTAATTATATATATATATATATACATTTATTTTATATATAATAAAATTTATTTTATATATATAAGCTTTTAACTTTATTATAAATACTTTATAATACTATATAGTATAACAATGTTTATATTAATAATAATACAAAAAAAGCTAATTAGGAAAATTATAGTTAAATAATTTAATAAAAATAATTATATAGTTATAATATATAAAAAAACTTTAATTATATATATATATAAAAAGTATTATTTTTATAACTATATAAACCAAACTTTTTAAAAATATAAGTTAATTTATTAGTATTATTTACTAATTTATACTATAATAATATAATAAACTTTTATAAATATAAATTTAATTAATATAATTTATTTATATATAGTTTATTTTATATTAAAACTAAAAATTCTTTAAAAATATAAGTTTAGTTAATATAATTTATAGTTTATTTTATAATAAAACTATATACTTTATATAGTTTTTAAATAATTTTTTAAAAATATAAGTTCACTAAATAAAATATTATAATTTATATTATATAGTATAAAGTAATAAACTTTTTAAAAGTATAAGTTTAGCTAATATAATTTATAGCTTATTTTATAATAAAATTACATACTTTTTATAATTTTTAAATAATTCTTTAAAAATATAGTATTATAAACTAATAATATAGCTATACTATATATTTAAAGTTTATAACTAGTAATAAAATAAATATTTAAAAAATAAACTAGGATTATTAAAAATTAAAGTTATATAACGGGATTACCTAATAAAAAGTGGATTATTAAAAGTAATTAAAGTAATTAAATAAGTATAATTATTAAAAAAAACTAAAAATAATTAAGTAACCGTAATTACTAAAAGGAATTAAAAGTAATTAAGTAATTATAATTATAAAATAAAAAAAAGAATAATTATATATTAAAAAATAAGTTTTTATATTAAAATATTTATTATTTTACTTATTAATTTAAATATTTAACTAGTTTTTAAAACTAATTAAGTAATATAAATACTTTAATAATATAATTATATACTATAAAAAGTATAACTTTTTTATATAATATTTATAATTACTTTTACTTTTAAAAATAATAAA
>MU281500.1:0-27981 GCA_022385595.1 Xylaria palmicola
CATGTGCGGGACGAGTACCTCTTATAGTACATGTAGTATGGGAGTGTGGTACACTCCATGAGTGGTGATCATGACATTATCCTTAGGGGTTAGCACATTACTAGGGCCCCCACAGCGGTTCAGTGAAGGACATAACCGTCGCTTACCCCTTATTGAAGGCGCCGAGTTATGTTACGATTCCCCGTACTGCGCGCTGTAGGCCTGTAGCGCTTCCGTCTCGAGAAAGTTCTTCATAGGCTCCCATGTCGGTTTCTCAAAGTACGTCCATTTGACAAGTACTTGGTGGCCTCTTCCTCGCTTCCTAGTCCCCAGAATCTTCTCGAACTCCCATTCAGCTTCTTCTTCTTCTGTCAGCGCCGGGGGTTGGACGTCATCGTCCGTCAGTTCGATAAGGGTATCTTCAGGTGTAAAATGTGGTCCGGCTACTCCGCCTCGCCTTAGAGAGGGACTTCTCCTGACTGGGTAGGTATCCTGTGGGTCTTCAGTTGCACGGTCTTTGCGCCCGTACATCGCGCAGGAGTCCCAAGTAAATTGTACCTGGAAAGTCGTCATCTCGCCCACCGTCACACGTTTGAGAACTGCATTCTCAAGAGGCCATTCCTCGAACACCGCCTTACGGTCAATAGATTTTTGAGAGGATGGCGAGTTGAGGATGCTGTGCCGGTCGGAACGCTTCCGGCGTGAGGCTGACGTTCGAACTGGCTGTGAGCGGGAGGCAGCGTCGTCCGAGTGAAGATGCCGTTGAGTGGGTGGTCTAAGTACAGTTGGCCTAGCAAGAGAGTTCTCTTTACGGCGCTTGGAGGGTGGCTGGCAAGTGTCGTCGCCGTCCTCGTCCTCCACTCTCGCACTGTCGTCCCGACGACGGGCTAGACGGCGTCGAAGGCTCCGACCTGACTGCGGCTTGGCCGGCGGCTCGACATCGGATGGATGCCTATTCGATTTCCGACGCTTGGACGCAGAGGGTCGTACGATATCTTCCTCATCAACGTCCTTATCCTGCGTTTCCGCGCGACCGTTATGAGATTGAGCGAAGGGCTTATCACCGCGAGTTTCATCGTGATCATCGCTAATGGCGGGAGAGCGGTTGTCGGTCCTAACATCAGCGCGGTCAGAACCCCACGATGGGAGTTCTTCGGCCAAAGACGGCTCTGCCCCGTCCTTTCCCCGCGCGCGCCAACGTCGCTGGAGGTGCTGGATTGCCGCGATCGTATTGGGTTGCAGGCCGCCCAAGTTATTGCTCTTATCGTCCGGCAGCGTTGGTGTGCTTGCCTGACCCTCTTGTGCTTGTAGCGGCACATTAGAACCCTTCTCATTCTGGTCTCTGTCATCCGGAACTGGAGGATGACAGTGTTCTGGGTCGCTCGTCTGATTGCTGTCGCCCTGGTGACGGCGCTGAGAGAGGTGGTGGCCGTCAGGCCTCTGCTGTGTTCCGCCCTCATGGTTGGGGGCGGCGCTGCCTAGACTCTGGGGCCGACGGACCGAGTCAAGGATAGGCTCTGGATGATCAGGACCTGCGGCTCTACATGCGCTCTCCTCGGCACGTTCGGCTAGCTTCCGGCGTCTCAGCGCCGCAAGTGAAAAGGGGTGCCTCTTGTCCCACATAGCGTCGTCGGTGGGGTCAGGGCGCATCGCGCCGTCTCGATCAGGATTCTTTTCACCTAACTGCGTGGAGGGCCGAGAATCGTGCTGCGATCCATGGCCATGCGGTCTGGCCTTGTCTTCAAGAGAAGCACCAGCAGTCTTCGGAAAGGTAGTGTCGCATACGGAGCCCTTACGAGCGGGTGCCCGCCCTCGCTCGCGCGCAACACTGCCTGCCAGGCCTGGTTGGCTTAGCTTCGGTTATAGAGCCCCGGGTGAGGCAGACAATAGCTCTAGCTGTTGTTAGCTTAATCTAGGCTCATAGTCAGAGTTGCTTCCACCGGTGACTAAAGGCTTTTTTGTATCGCTGTTACTATTGGAACTAGGAGTAGCGTTAATACCCTTGCCTGCTTAGGCGCGTCAGCATTATGGTCCACCCAGGGGCCAGAAACTTAGGCACACACCTGCACCGGCAACACTGCCAGTTTCGGCCTGTTGGCGGGATTGGCCATCGTCGAAATCGTTGTCATTAGACTTGTCATCCTTAGAGATCCCGACTACCTTGTCCTGTCGTAAACCGCCTGCTTCTTGCGGGGGAGGCGGAGGGGGAGGCGGCAGAGTTAAAGGGGCCCTGGGAACGGTTGTAAAAGTGCCCCAATTCCGAGTACTACAGCTTATAGGCTTAGGCTTTACTACTGGAAAGGGAGTGTAAAAGATCTAGCTGTTAAGGCAAACTCTTGCTATCGCGCCAGTAATGGTACAGTGGTGTTGAATTGCAGAAGATACTAAAGGCTGCGGGAAGAAGGATTTACCGGCGTGAAAGCTAACCATCTCCGCACTCCTAGACAGAAGGGAAATCGAGCGAAATATATCTGCGCTGCACAGGAAAGGTAGGCGTAACTGCAGCACAGGCAAGGAGCTGGTCCTGCCCCTCGACTCCCCTATCCGCTCCACCAATCCTAACGGCTGACGAGGAACATGCTCCGTTAAAAAATTCCTTGTCGTAGTTAGCTTGGGACACGAAATGGATTCACAAGTCCTTCGCACCTCTGCCAATTACGTAACTGCTAAGACAAAAAGGAGACGGCCGGAAAAGGGGGCCTTCGCAGGACGTCGTGTCGTTACAAATCACGACCCTGACTTGGTGCCGTGTGACCTACGGCGTCCCCAAAGGGTGCCTAAGGCGCCTTAGCCATTACGATGCAGGAGCATCGTCTTCCTTGCGATTCTTTCCTACGCCCTTCTACATAAGCTTGCCCCTTCTCCTCATCTTATTCCTAATACTACCAATAGCAAAGCGACATTTTACTCATATGGGCGTCATTTCCGCCCAACAGCTCCTTTTTAGGTCCGTATCTGCCTCGCCGTCTCTTAAGCAAAGGTAGGATCACCCGTTACGCCAAGGGGTCCAGACCCTCCGTTAGTGCCTCAGCTTCCCACAGCGCGATTCGCGAGTCACTGGCAGCGCCAAAGAGGCCACATTATTTTGGAGACTGCGTCGTTCCCCTGCCTGTTCCACTGTCCTCGCTGCGCCGCCCTCCTCTTGGTCTCCGGAATTCGTCCCAATTGGACCACCACGCTAAGGCCCCGTTGTTGCCTCGGCCTTACTATCCCTGTCCCCTGCAGCTTGAATTGCTGCGCGTGAATCAGAAATGGAGAGCAGTCGAATTAGGGCTAGCTAGCCTTTCTTGTGACCAGTCTCCTGCATGCCCAGCTACTGCTGCGCTGACAATCGGTCCGACCATGGTTGACAAGGCGTCCATCCTGTACAGAGGTATCTTAGACAAGTTATGTTAGGAAGGAGGCCTCCTGGTGTCTCCGCATTAATACTATCGACACCTGCGGCATTTTTGTGACTGGCTAGGACAGGCGGGCCGTCCAATTTGCGCTCAGAATCCATTAGGTCGGCCTTGTGGACGAAGGGAGGGAACGAACATGACCAGAGAGCAAGGGGACAAAGGAAAGCCGAATTCAAACATTGGGAATTCTTCGTGGTGTCGTATCGTGTAGAAAAGTTAGGCGGATTGTAATCGCTTAGCGTAAACGAAGCTCAGAGTCGAGTTAAAGTCGTGATCAAAATGGGCGGGAAAACAGCAAGGCCTCTAGCGGCGAGTAGCAAAAGTAAGGCTCAGAAATAATCCGCAACAAGCATCACTAAACAACGTACAGTTCGAACAGGATAAAAGAGGCAAGAGACGAGGGGCGTAGTTAATTTGGCGAAACGAGCAGAGTGCGGTCGACATGGCCGGTGTAATTGAAGAGGCAGGGAACAAGTGATGATGGAGAAGTCGAGGGTACAAGAGAAGGACGTCGGAGACGAGGCCTCTATTTATGCTGCTGCGCGGTGGCCTAATAATAAGGCGGGGCAGTCTAATGCAACGCTAGGCTCGAACGGAAGGGGCGCTAAACCCGGGAAGTACAACAGCGTGTTCTCCTTTACAGCTATAATTATTATATATAGTGTTTTATAGTTTTAATATGCTTTTAAATCCCTTTTTAACTAATTAAATATAAAAGTTAAAGTAAAATTATATTAGTTATAATTTTTAAAACTTGGTTTTTTAGGCTTTTTATTACTTAATATAAAAAAAAGTTTTGTATTATATTTAAAAGGTTTATTTTTAAAGTACTAGTGTGGGTGGGCTGTGTACAATATTGTACGGGGGTAAAACACACAAAAACAGGGTGAGATAAATGACTCTTGTTTATCGATCTATCTACTTTCTAAGTACGAAGGTGGAACCTTCGCACGCAGAATTCTCCTCTTAAGGAGGGAATTCTGCCGGCAAGTACCGCCTGCATAGCTAAGCCTAAGGCTTGGCTAAGCAGTAGTACGAAGGGGTATCGTACATCACATACAACCAACACCAGTGTACCAACAACTAGCTTGTTTTTATAAGCAGCGGCGTAATTTCCGGATTAAAATCCGGCTGCTTTTAAACTAGTTGCCCGCTTATTATTATAGTATTTTTAACTAAGTTTTCCTTTATTAACAAGTTTTTAATTACTTTTATATTTATTAAATATACTTTGTAAAAAAATTGCAAATTATTAAAAATAAGTTTAGTATTTTAGTTTAACTTTTTATTTAAATTTGGAATTAATATTAAATTTTTATTAAAGTTTTAAATAGTATTAAATTATTTTTTTTGCTTTACTAATTATTAAACTGGTTTAAAAATTATAAAAAGAATTATAAGTTTATATTAATTATAATAAGTATTTAAGCTTTTTTTAGCTTGTTTAACTTATAGCTTTACTTTTAATTTATAATTTTTTAATTAGTTTTTAAAAAATTAATTTTATAAAGTTAAATTACTTTTAATTTTAATAAAAATATTAATAGTTTTTTTATAAACAACTAATAGTACTTTATTTTATATATTAATTATTTTTTTAATATTTTTAAATAAAAAAACAAGTTTTATAATTTTTTTTATAAACTTTTACTAAAGTAGCTTAGCTTATTTTTCTTTATTTTTTATATAAAAAAGATTTTTATTAAAATAAATATTTTAAAATATAATTACTTTATTTATTTAAAAGATTTATATATAATATAAATTAGTAGTTTTATAATTTATTAAATATTTAATATAAATTTACTAATTAATTTTATAAGCTTATTTATTTTTACTAGTAAGTTTATTTTTCTTTATAAAATATATTTTATAGTTATATATTTTAATTATACTTTAATTAAATTTAAAATTAACTGTAGTACTTATTACTTATTTAAATAAATATTATTTAAAATATTATTTAAATTAAAAAAAAAGTACTTTTAAAAAAGTATATAAATTATAAGCTTTTAATAGGCTTTTATTATATAAATATAAAGTAGCTTGAATAGCTTTTATTTAAAGCTTTTTAAAAAGGTTAGTTTTTTTAAGTATTTTTAAAAAATAATTGATAATTTTTTGATTTATATACTTACTATTTCTAATTAGCTTTTTAATATAAAAGGAAAAAAGCTTTAATTTAATACTTTTTTTTTAAATTTAATACTAAAAAGTAGTAAGTAATTCTTTACAAATTATAAAAGCTTTATTATTACTATATATGTCGGAATAGGATTACTGTGTTGGTTGCAACGCAATTCGTACGGAACAATAGGTCTCCGGACCTAGTACGAATCAGGTCTCTTACCCCTGCACGGAAGGGCATAAAAGGGGAGTTTCCCACTCCTCTGTTGTACGACTGGTTTTCCCTTCTTTTCTTGGGGGGTGGCATAATGAGTAAAGACTGTGTCCACCACCTTTGCAGGCGTGCATGCCGCCTTGGAAATATGCATGCAACCCCAACCAAACAATATATAATATAAATAATAAACTTAAAATAATGTATAACTTAGTATTTAAAGTGCTTTAAATACTTATATACTTAAAGTTTTATTTTATTAATTAAAATAAATATATAAATTATTTTATTATATTTATTTTTAATTATAAATATTTAAAATACTTTATTATAACTTTTAAAGTAGTAAAAAAAATCCTAATTAATATACTAAAAAAAGCATATTATATACTGTTTTAATAGTTATTTAAAAATTATAAATAAAGTATGTACTTTAGTATATACTTTATATTTAATTTATTTTATTTTATTAATTCTTATTTTTTTAACTTAGTAAATAAAAGCTTATAATAGTTGTAAGCCTAAATACCTTGATTTTTTATACTATAAGTTTTTTAATTTTTTATAGTTTTTTAAAAAATTAGTTAAAAGTTTTTATAAGTAATTAAATATTATTAAAATTAAGTTTATTATATTTAATAAAATTAAATAAAGTATAATTATTAAATTAATTACTAGTTAGTTATTTAAGTAAATAAAAATAAAGCTATATTAAAAGAAAATTAAGTTATACTTTTTAATAAGCTATTTAATTATTATACTTTTTATTATAAATTTAAAATATAATAAGTAATTTAAATTATAATATTAAATTACTTTATTTTTTAAGTAAGTTTTTAAAACTATATTTATATAAAAACCTTTTATTAAAACTATGTTTTTTAAAGTAAAATTATTTATATTTAGTTTTTTTAAGCTTATAAGTATATTATAAATAATTTTTTTATTATAACTAAGTATTAAAAAAATAGTAATACTAGTTTTTATAATATTTTTATTTTTTATATATTTATAAAAACTAAATATTAAAAAATCTTTTATATTAACTATATATAAAATATTATAGTTATTAAATATAGTACTTATATAAAGTAAATAAATTTTATACTTTTATTTAAACTTTAAAAAAGTATATAATTAATTATAAAGTATATTAAATTAAGCTTAAATTATTATTTATTAAAAATATAATTATAAAGTTTAAATTAAAGTTTAACTTTTTATTTTTTAAATTTAATTTTTTAATAAAAGCTTTTTTATTAATTATAATTATAATGTACTTTAATTATACTAATTTTTTTAATAATAAACTATTTAATTAATTAATTAATTAAACTTATAATAACTTTTTATAAGTAATTATAAGCTTATAATAATTAGTAATATATATACTTTAAATTAAAAAAGTAAAAGTATTTAAAAATAAATTTAATTAATTTTAAACTACTAAATAATTTTTTTTAATTATTTAATTAGTTATTAAACTAATTTAATAACTTTTTATTAAATATTATAATTATAAAAAAACTTATATTAGTTATTCTTTTTTTAATATATTTTTTATAAATTATATTAAAAAAATTTTATTATATTACTTAAAAGAAATTATTAAATGTTTAATTATTTTATTTTTAATAAAATTAATAAACTATTAATAGTTTTAATTTAATATTATTTTAACTTTAATTATTTTAAAAAAGTTTTTAATTATAAGTATATTTTTAACTTTTATAAATTTAAAAACTTTAGTTTTAAAATATATTTTAAATTAAATAAAATATTAAACTTTAAACTTAATACTTTTTATTTAAGTTTTTTAAAGTACTTTTTTATAAGTATATTAAATTATAATTTTAATAATTAATTAATTAAAAGTAATATAATTTTAAATTATTTTTACTATTTTTTATAAAGTAATTATATTTGTATTAATTATTATTAAAAGTACTAAGTTTTTAATTATAAGAAAAACTATAAGTTTAATTTATTTAAATATAGTAATATAGTAGTTTAATTAAATTATATTCCTTTAAATTACTATATTAAATATATAGCTTTTATTATTAAATTTAATTATAATTATATTTTTTTTAAAAGTTTTAATATTAAGTATAAAAGTAATATTATATATAATTAGATTTTTAATATTTTATATTTTTAAAAATAATATGTATTACTTTTTATATTTTTTAAAAAGTATATTTTTAATACTTTTTTTAGTAAGTATATTAATTTGCTTATTAAAAATATAAAAAGTATTTTTAAAATTAAAGTTAATTAAATATTAAATACTTTTAAAAGTATAATACATTTTTAAAGTATTAAATTAGTAAATATAGTTATACTAATTAAGTAGTTTAATATTTTAATTAAAGATTTTATTAAAGTTATTAGAAAATATAGTAATTAAAAGTAAAAAAAAATAAAAAATTATAAATAATTTAATTAATAAGTTAAAAAAAAAAAAAAATTTTAAATATTATAGTTTAATAAATTATATTAGTATAAATTATAAAAGAAAACCGGTTTTAAAGGTAAATCGAGCTTATAACTCTTATAAAAGTAAAGCGAGAAATTATGTAGAAAAATAAACTAGTGCTTTTTTCTCAACTAGAAATCTATTAATGTAATATTTGGATAATTTTCTAAAAAGAAGAGTTAAAAATAAAGGGGTTTTAACCCTATATAAATAGACAAAAAAGATCACATGACTTGGTGTAAGTAAGAGCCTTACTGTAAGACCCACCAATACGTGACATTTTCTTTACTACTGAGTACACTACGATGCCAACTACAACCCTTATATTCAGAATATGATAGCCTGCAATATAATTGTTTTTATTGCAACTTATAGCGCCTTATGTTAATTATTTCCTTTGCTCCGATAACATTCATTACCGGACAATGAAAAACCACAAGCACCGAGGCGTCGCCACATATGCAGCCTCTGCCTTCACGACTTAGACTTTCAGCTATTTACTAAAACCTTACGGTTGAAGGCCGAAGTATTTGAGACCAGAAAGTTAAGTGCTCGGGTGCTAAAGAGACCGAGTTTTGCCTTCGAGGGGAGACGAACGAATGCAATCAAAAGATTGGGCGAGACCATGGATGCACTAACCCAAGCTTAAACAAGCACTTTGGAATTCCTATTTTCAATTAAAGCGACTCTTCCCACTTTAAGGGAGAGCCTTATCGTGTAGCTTGCTGCAGCACAGCACATACCCCTTTAGTTTTAATGTAAGCAGGATTGATCATAATAAATCGCGCCCTAGTGATACTAGTTAGGAAGACTTCTAATATCAGGCTATCGAGATAAGTGAAGACATTAGGAGATATTTGAAGGCCTCCGGCCCTGTAAAAGTCCTTTATGAATTTATCTTTGATGTTATCATGGAGAATCCGGATCGGATCAATGCGGCCCATATCTCCGACTATAGCAATGAAAACGGGTACTTAGGTAATCGGTGCCAGTATTCCTTCCAGATTATGTAAAAGCAGCACTCATCTTTTCAAATCCCTAATAGGGTCTCATTACTCACCAGCTGAGGTTCCAATCGAGTTAGAAGCGACGTAGGACGCGCCCCTCAGCCGCAAGCAGGACTCAGGGGCACACTCGCATCCCCTACGTATAAATAACTCATTCGTTGCTGAAGAGTTTTCTCCGCTTCAATTCCATACATGCTTAGCTCTCACGGCGGGCATATAGCGAGAGGTATCAACACCAACTGCGAGCAACAATGGAATCAGCATCAGCAGGCTGCAAGGCACGCCACGAAACAACCATGCCTGAACTGCAAACGGTCCAGCCTCAGGCTTTATGACGTCCAGAACTACTTCCGACATGCCGTTAGTCGTGCTGAGTTGGGCGCAAACTGTGCATTCTGCAACGCGGTCAAAATTGCCGTTCAAAAGGGAAGATGGGTAGCAGCGTCTGCCGTAGACATCATAGCAGTCGAGATGTGTGATTCCATGTTTTCTCAGGCCATGAATGGAAAGGAGGTGGACAAAGACGAAATTCATCTCAGGCCGCATTTCTCTACTTCCGGTGTTCTTTATATTGATATTTCGGAAAGGGGTTGGGGTACGCTTGGTTTCAGTCGGTTAAACTGGGTTGTTAAGCCAGGTAAGCCTCTCCCAGACGAAGTAATAGAAGCCAGATATACCGGATATTGACGAGTATTAGATGATATAGATTCTCCCCTTATTTTTCCTCGCGATTCTCGTCTGGATGGGGAAGAAAAGTTCAGCCTAATCCAGTCATGGATGGGCCAAAGCCTTGCCAAAACCGAATCTCGCTCCCACAGTCAGCAGCCTCTTCTTCCCACCCGAGTCTTGGATGTAAGCGGCAATGGGCTGAGGCTCTACGTCTCGAAGGCAGGGGAGCGCAGTCGATACGCCACTCTGAGTTACCGCTGGGGAGAATCTGATCTCTTTCAAACCACCCGGGACAACCTTGATGATCACTGCAAGGGTATAGATTGTGAACGTCTTCCCAATACTTTTAAAGACGCGATTCAAGTAGCCAAGGCGCTGCAGATTCAATATCTCTGGATAGATGCACTGTGCATTATTCAGATGGAGGATGACGAGGGCGACTGGAAAATTGAGGCCCCACGCATGGGTGATATATACCACAACTCGGTCTTTACCATCGCTGCCCATTGCGCCAAAGACCATAACGAGGGCTTCCTGGGACAAGGACTTAGCTCACCCAAACTGCGGCGTGTGCGTGTTCCCATTGATTTGTCAGCAACCTCTGGAACACAGATCCTCAAGTCTTCGGTTCGGATACCAGGGAATTTCCAGAGGCTTGTCGATGACGGGCCCCTGAGCAAGCGCGGTTGGATCTTCCAAGAGCGTTTTCTTTCCAGGAGGTTACTGCATTTTGGTGACTGCGAGATCTTCTGGGAGGACTCTTTGGGGATACGAGGAGAGTACGGTAGCCTGTACAACGACTCCACCGAGTTATCCAACCCTCCCGAGGCCTTCTACAGCCCTAGGTCCAACATGTCGTCTTTCACTGTGAAGGACTGGTGCCGCATGGTTGAAAGCTACACGCTTTGCAGCCTGACACGAGAGACGGATAGGTTACCCGCCATATCCGGCGTTGCGTCTCATCTAGCCCAGTCTATTCTCGCTGCATACCACTTTGGGCTATGGGGGAGACATCTTGCCTACCAGCTTCTATGGCGGCCCTACGAAAATTCTAAATACCGCAGCCTCAAGGACACGCCCTCGTGGTCATGGGCTAGCTATGGCGGGGCCGTTGAGTACCACTACATCGCATTTGATGAATTCCAACCTGCTACCTCATATCTTGGGACCAAAGTACAGGATATTGGGGACAACAGCCCAAGTGGCACGGTTTTCAATGGGCTTCGTACACTCCAGCTCCAAACCACGGTCATTAACATCCCATCATCCGTTTGGGAGACCGAGTGTATCCGTTGCAAGGGTTTCGGTGTGAATCACTATTGTATTATTACTCTCGCAGCCAGCGATAACACAGGCATCAAGGCAGTTATCACGCTAGATTATTCCGAGGACAAGAGCGGGGATGCCTGGCCGAATAATTTGGTTGCTGCTCTAGTTGGCCATTCCAGAAGCGTGGAGGATAGATCGTTCTTCCTGATTCTAGCTCCTACCGATCGGTCAAAGTCGGAGTATCGCAGAGTGGGCGTGGCTGATGTTATGAAGAAGGATTGGATTGAGGGTGGTGTCACCGCGAAGATTGATCTAGTATGATCAAATATGAATAACACCATGTGCGCGCATGCTATGACAAAGTCAATTCATTTGCCTGACAGGGGGTAAAAAGGGAGAGGAAAGGAACGCGACGAGCATTATTAGTAACCTTGTATTATATTTTCTGCCTCTTAGTGAAGTGTAACAGTATTAGTGCCTGGTATCCTTCTTGACTATGGGTTTCTAACATGTCTTCCTTCAATGGCCACTTATCTCTTTCTTGCTCATGTGTAGGAATCTGAGGGTTGGCAATCACGCTGTTGTCCGACCGCTCCGGCGACAATGGCGAGGCTGCCAACACCGTGGATGATGTAAAAGACAGGCCGGCTGGGCTGTGGATAACCTCCGTCTCGAAGCTGCCTTGCAGTTTCTGATGATGTCTGTAGTAGTTGGCGCTGCGATACCTCTTTCGGCCCCGAGGACGATCATCCTCGCAGTCCCAATGTGATTCGCCCTCGTCAGGGTCGTCGGATTCCTCTGCACCTGATTCATAATCGCCCAGCGCCTGCTGTGATGTCGTCGAGAGCGCCTTTCGCTTCCTAGGACTGACGCTCTTCACGCGACCAGAAGACGAGAAGAACATGCCAGGCGACCGCGGTCGCCCAGCTCATTGCGACTCAGGTCCTCGGAGCGTTGGTCTCCCCGCTCTTTGTCGTACAGGCGGACCGTATACTGTAGCGGGCCACCGCCGAAGAAGCGGTAGATGCTGTCACGCAGGATAGAGAGGGCAAAGCGCGCAAACAGGGACTTTACGGTGATTCCGACGACGTGGTATTGCAGGGGCAGTTATAGAAGTAGTAAGATATCTCGCAGCTGCCCTTAGGCAGCACAGCGTGCACGACGAGCGTCGTTAGCAGTCGTAGCGCAGAGGCGTCGATGTCTTCCGTCTTCGGCACCAAGACGAATCGGTGCTGATCCAGCAAAACCTGTACGTCGGTGCGCAACATGAGCAAGTTGACATCGTCGTTGATAGAGTGTGTAGTCTCGGGCAGGTGGCAGTATCGCCTCATATTATTGCTCTTGAGCCACTCATGATCAGCGTAGGGAACGATGTATGTAGCCTCGAAGGCCTCCAAGGATCCCGTAACGCGGCAGCTCTGATCGCGATGCAGTGCGGCTATCCTGCTGTCGGCGCCAGAGACTCCGCTGCCGCCAGAGATGCGCAGGGCATACCACGGCGTGGGGGGCGAGTTGCCGTGCGGGAATCGCCAATGTTCGAATCTCGGTACGACGGCGTAGCGATTCGCAGGGTAATCGACGACAACGCAATACGCCATACTAGAGGCCGGGATTGGCAGGATGCCATCTTCCGGCTGTGATACCCGACAGTAAGACGACCCTTCCACTCGGCCCCTGGTCGCGATGTAGGTCGCGTCATCCCATCGGTTGTCTGCCACGATGCTGCAGGCGACTCTAGCGACGTCATAGTCGATACCTAATGCGCCGTCGCCCGACACGTCGACAGCAACAAGGCTCAGGAGCTAGGGGGAGCGGTATAGGCTGGGTGGAAGAATGGAGTCTCGTTCAGTCACATCTTCACCCGACGGGATCGGAGGGGTGATGCACTCCTTGAATCGTGGCATACATAAAGTACTTCGGTACTAGAATGACACATATAAGTAGCAGCTATGCATAGGTATCAGTGATGAGTCTATTCAATGGATCCAGACTTCCAGTTCACCGAGCAATGAGATGATCATGTAGACAGATGAGTGGTTGATTCGTGAGTGTCGATGGATGGGTGAGTGAGAGTGAGTGAGTGGATGGGGATGGGGCTTCTCACGCAAACTGTTGGCACAGAAACAGAACCCCGCGCGCCCAAGTCTGCAAAACCTTGGAGGCTTATTGCACAAACCTCTGGTAGAATGTCAAACAAGTACCAATTCACCTGTGAGAAACATGGCCATCCCGCTTCAAGATCTACTGAACCTGGCGCACCGTGGAAGAGAGCTGAAAAAAAAAAAAATTTTTGAAGGGAAATTATTAACTCCGAATCGGGGAATCGAACCCCGGGCTTGACGGTACTTCTTCCTGAACCAAAGGACGGAGGATGAGAGCGTCAAATGTTAGCCACTACACCAATTCGGATTTAAGCAAAGCCAAGCTGCCCACTAGCGGAATCGAACCGCTGATCTTGTCATGGCATCTAGCATTTACTAGTGACACGCTATACCACTTAGCCAAGCGGGCGAAGTTGATTGGCTGATTTGCCGATGGAAACCGCTTCGCAAAATGCTCCTATATTGTGCTGCTAGCAAGTCCTGTCCCGGGTACACGTCCGATTTATGATTTTACCAAACACCTCTCTCTACCAACCTCTAGGTAAGTAAGTGCAACAGTGACTGGTGGTGGTCTATGCGTTTAAGGTACTGACTTCAGCTAATCTTGCAATCTCCTGCGCAGCAATATACCGGCCCGGCTTAGCCTGCGTGAGGTGCCCGAACGTCTTCGCCTTGTCGCTACTACGCGCAACCCTCAGCATAGTCTCAGATAAGCACAGGCTCGTCCACGTTGGAATTGTCTCTGGGCATCCCCAGACCCCGATTCCGGTGTATTCGCTAAGGCCTGCGAACCCATAAATATCCATCCTATAGATTTCGTAAGCCAAAATAGTATGTGGGCATGCTCATGACTACCAAAGAAAGCTGTACATTCCTGTCAACGTACTAGAGGGGCAAGATCACCTATAGGATTCCAACACTAAATCTAAATAGTACCGTGAGTGGTCATTTACTGTTTCATGAATCCGAGCTGAACTTAACTTAAAGTCTCATGATGACACCTTGAGCCCCCATGATGAACAGAGACAGTGATCCCCGTCCAACCAGGAGGGTGAATTGCGTTCGAAGTGTTCTTTCCAACTGTTTTGCATATATCTATCAAGGAAAACCCTTCAATTTAGTGAAAAACAATATCCCTCGTGCCCAGAAGCCGAAAGTGTGACGAAACACCCTCAAGCCTTAGCCTTTGATACCATGTGGGCAAAGGATCCGAAGTACAGCTGGATGTGGAGATGTCGCTTCAGCAAGGTATGGGTTGTCGCTACGTGAATATTGGAGAGGCCGTAATTGCCGGTCGAGAGAAATAGAGCTGTGTTGTTGAGGCCAATGATGGGTGGGGACGCTGAAGTTGGTGGTGATATCACCGACCGCCAGAATAACAATCAATACCACACTAACAGCTCCAACAGTAAATTTATTTTGCGCCATGATTAAACGTCTTGATCTCTCTTTGACTGAATGTTGGATCGTTGGTGGTAAAGAACTGTATAAACGGGAGTTGCACCCATACTAAGAATCCCCAAACTATCGTACCCCTCACAGCCTCTTCTTGTACGTTTACAGTCGTTAATTGCGAATTTGATATCCGGTGGTTGGGTTGAGAAGGTATAGATTATATCATGCAACTGAAATAATGCGCCGGTTGAAGCAGCTGATAGCGCTGGCATGGGGGCACCCCTATAGTCCTGATTTCCAAGTCGAAGGGGAATATCACAGCGACTATCAGGCTGTATGGACGATGTCTGATCAGATACTTATTGTGATATTGAATTTTGACTAGCTTTCCAGATCCTACGCAGCACTGACAGGCTCTAGGGCGAATGCCTTGACCCTCTTAATGAAACACCTAGCATTGCTCCAAGAGAATTGTGGTAGCTGCCAAGGGAGTTATACTGCATACGCACCGTAATTGATAGTGATTCACTTCATTGCCAGGATTTGAATTTGTAATGTGAAGAGTTCAAATTTAAAAGCGAAGCGAAGTGTTGGGCTAGGGAAGAGCACTACAACACTATACTAAGGTACTACTGGCAAAAGTGAAATGTTGTTAAGTAGTAGATTTAACTACCTGCAGCTACTTTGTTTATATGCAGACTATCGCGCATTTGAAATACCTGTTGAATCTTGAAAAGTTCGTTTCGATATGTGTCTGGTGCCGTCGTCGTTTCAGACAGCTTGGCATCCTGATTGACTTTGGATCTCGGCCAAGAGTACATCCCAGCTTTCCTCATTCCGATGATATACTCTGAGTTGACCGCTGATGGGCTCTACAGTTCCGGTTGAGATAAGCTGAATTAGTCGAGTAGTCTTTTCGTGTGTCGCGGTACGCGGTCAATGGCTGGGATGGCAACTTTGAGTTAGTGTCCTGTTTAGAGTCTGTAATGGTCAAGAATATTGTGATCTGAACATAAGTTGAGCCGAAGAGACGTGAACTAATTCTACTAGACAACAAAGGGGGTGACTTTGGGAGCCATTAAAGATAGGGGCATTCATTGGTCAAACGAATTGAAGTCGATTGTCTCGTCTGGTGAACAATGGAGTTGTACAGAAGGTAGTTGTGTAAAAGTGGCGCGCTTGCGGGCCCGTTTCCAGTGGGTGTACTCCGTACAGGTTCTGGAACCAGTTGGCTTGCACCACTGTAATAACCATTATGGACTCAGCATGTGGTTGAATAGACGTGCAGTGATACCCTCCACGTGAAGCCGCCGAGGGATCAATGTTACCTATTTGTCTTGCGCCGAAGCTTGCATTCTCCATTCGTTACTTAAGTACTTACCTACTTACTTAAGTACCCAACCTACCTGGAGTACCTACTGTACGGAGTACCTAAGAGGTATACCTAAAGGAGGGAAGCCCCCAGTAAATTTAAAACATTCCGCCCTCCCATTGGCCAGCTCTCCTGCATACGCCATCGCCAGCAAACGTCATAGCACACCTAAGCCTCATTCGGGTTGGAGAACTGGGCAGTTCGGGAGCGCATGGGCCCGAGGATCCCCCGGCTTCTGGAACCTTACAGCTCCGGCTAACCACTGTCAAACTTTGTCCAGCGCTTGACCGAAACACCTCTGTTTGACCACCGAGGAGCCATTTCCTCTACCATCAAGCCTCCTGACGCGTCGCCAGCATCGACGCGCCCCCCATCCTAGAAGCATCGAGGTCTTCGCCATCTCGGTCCTCCACTCACTTTGGTCCCCTTCCCTCTTCTTTTCTGTCAGCGAAACCACGCCAGACACCATGTCTCGGGGTGGTACCACTCTCTACGTGACTGGCTTCAGCCAAGGCACGCGTGCTCGCGACCTCGCCTACGAATTCGAACGGTATGTCAGCTGTCCTCGTCGTCCTCGTCCTCGCCCTCGTCCTCGCGCGCGGTGAGATCGATCGACCGTCCAGCCTGCGGAAAGCGGTGTCCGATGCCACCACCCGCCAACCCGTGTCTCCTCGTCCATCGTCCACCGTCTACCGTCCACCGTCCACCGTCCACCCGTCCTAGGGGTCTCCCCGTCCTCCGCCTTCGTCTTCGTCGTTCTTGACTTCGTCGAGTCCTCGAGCCGTCTCCTTGTCCACGCTTCTACCTCCCACGCACGCCCAGAATCCATTCAGTTCTCCCTCCCCACGATCGAGCGGTCGGACCAATTTTGACTTGCATCGCGCGCGCCGAGTCGCCTGTCTGTCGCCGCAGGACAACAAAACTACTACGCATTTGATGCGAACCATTGGGAAAGTACCATATCTGTGAGATTGCTGACTTTATCACCTGTAGCTATGGTCGTCTAGTGCGCTGTGATATCCCTGCTCCCCGCAGTGCTAGCAGCAGGCTGTAAGTTCTAATGGTGACTCGGTCTAGCCGATGGAGTGTCGCTAACTGCAGCCAAAGGTTTGCTTTCGTGGAGTATGAGGATCGACGGGATGCCGACGATGCTTACCATGAAATGCATAACAAGCGTATCGGTAGGGACGATATCTTGAAGATCGAGGTAAGCATACCAAACCCGTATTTTTGGCATCAATCCGTCTGACGTCTCTATCCTAGTGGGCTCGTACGCCTCCCTCAGCTTCTTGGCGTTTTGACTCTGGCCGTGATCGTGATAGGCGCGATGGCGGCCGCGGAGGCCGATCTCCTCGCCGTGGCCGTTCTCCCTCCCCTCGTCGCAGCACTCGCGACTATTCCCCTAGGAAGGATGATCGCCGAGACCGTGACCGAGATCGGGACTACGACCGTGACCGCCGCGACACTCGTGACCGTTCTCGGAGCCCAGACACTCGGTATGCCGCCTGCCGCTTCTGACTGTTGGAGCCCGAGCTGACAAACTGTGCTTGTAGTGATCGCGACCGTGATGACCGCGATGATCGCGACCGCCGTGAACCCGCCACTAATGGTGACGACCGCAAAGGTAATTTTCTGGATCCTGAAGCAGGCCTCATTCGGACTTTGGACTAACCGTCGGTTGGCATAGCTGTCGAGAGCCCTCCACCCCAGCATGACGACCTGGATGTTGCTGACTGAAAGGTCCCCGTTAAGTAGTAGTCGTGGGCGCTGCAACTCTTCTGGGCGCTCGGGGCCAATTTATATGTCGCAGTGGGCTTCTCTTTCTTATCCTCCTTAGGCTATTGCTCATCATCTAGTCTCCTGTCCACCGAAATGCGTTGCGTTTCAAGAACGCCGCAGAGCCATAGCTATTCGTTACAGTTGCCAGTTTTTACTACAAGTAGCGGATCGTGTTTGATGGAGTTTTTAGGTAGTAAAACTCACTTTCTTTTATAGGTGCTTTTCATGAATCGTGGAGCCATCTGCACATATATCAGAATACTACCGAGATATGGAAGCGAAAATACTCTCCTGTTATGAGACTTCGATATACCCGACCGTAGGGTGTTGGTCATCCTGCACGCACGCAAAGGGCTAGGATTGCAATGTGACACTTATGCTTGTAACAAACAGTAGTGGTAAAGGGGCGTGGCGCAGTCCGTTGATTATCCCCCGATACTAAGAATTCAAGGAAACCTCATGACATGCAAAGCGGATACCTGGCTGGCCCCGCGGGGTGACTGGCGCAGGGTGGCAGAATTATGATAGCGTCTAACATGACAGTCGCACGGCTGGCGTGCCAATGTCTGATGACCACGGGATCTGGTACGTGGTACAAGCCACGGAGTACAGCTGGGAAGTTGGAAGTTGGAAAGAGCTTTCTGATTGAGATCGAGTGTCCAAATGCTCGTTTGTTTGCGCTACTTGGTTGTTGGTAGGGGATGCAGCAGAGTTACGGCCGCGAGAGCCTCGAGACCTCCGTGTGTTGGATTACCGATTCGGTATTCGTGGTAAATCAATGCGAGAACTTGGCTGACTAAGATTAATCGGTTAAGTGTGTACTTACATAGGTACATAGGTACGTATCTACACTAAACCCCTAATCCGGGTATAGCAGTTGTACCCGATGCATAAAATAATGTGAATCTGTTATTGGTTGAGCTGGAGAATCCGTCGAGTCTAAGCTGGGGTAGCGCTAATGATCTGTTCAAGCCTATAACTTACTTGCATGTTTCATTGTCAATGAAGCAACCGGATTATGATAAAAGACTTGCTCGCCGTCTGTTCTATTTATAGCGGGAGCCAATTGGTAGCCTGTTTGACGTTGTGCTCTCGAACAAAGACAAGGCGAAATAATGAAATGAAATGAGAGTACCTGTATTTGAGTTGGCGGCTTGTGACGACGTACAGGTCTCCTGACGAAGACACAAGCGCGCGCCGCGCAGTGCTAAAAGGCCCAAGCCAGCGTCCAGTGACCACCTGACCCCCCAGCCAGGCTCGCTGTCCGCGGTACGTACCCGTCTGAATTTTCAAGGTGCTTAGCGGCTCAGCCCCGGTCAGCGTTGCCATGTCATACAGCAGATCTTTTTCCTAATAATAACCAAGCAATCGCCCGCGATATAGAGTTCAAGGGACGGACCGGCCTCGCCTTACCGACCCAACACAACACAACACATGCACTCAACATCCGCGCCGCTGCTGCTGTCGTCGTCATTGGCACCGTAGCCCTTCTACTCCCTTCTTGCGTTTTTTGTTGCGACCACTCGATCCCTCTATCCCTCGTTACTTTGCCCCGTTGCCGCCTGCTGTTATCGCACGACGCTCGTTTGCCTCTCGGCACTGGCACCGACTCCACTACCTGCGCCGCCGTTCTTCGTAGCCGATCTAACTTCCGATCGATCCTCCCGAGCCGACCTACAATCTCCCCAGTTCAAGCGCCTCGCCCTCCGTCTGCCTATGTTGGCCCTTGACGCAGCTTGTTCGGAAAACCAGCTATGTCGCCGGCACTGCTGACCCGCTCCTAACCTAGATTGTGTGCTGTCCCAGCAATCGACCAAGGCGCCTACCTCCCTCCTCACGACCCTGCCACCGCTTGGCGAGAAAGAGCCCTTGCTGGATCTTCTCCTTCCTGCTCTGCAGCATCGTCGACGTCCCCGATCCGTGACGCGCAACCCCTAACCCGCCGCCCCGATCGCAACCCGCGCAGGTTTTGAGTGGGACTTGATCAATTGGTCCCAGGAACATGTCGCCCGTACGTCGTCCACGTTGACCGCGCTCCCCGCCCATCTCAAGTCTCTCGCTATCCAGGGCTGATCGTTGTCTCCAGAGTCTCGAAGGTCCAGATGCCATCAAGGCAAAATATGCAGTGGCAAATAGGACCGCTCAGTTTACCGACTTCGTCTCCCAGCCGGTAGTGGCTGCTTTTGGTGCCGGCGGCGTTGCTGGTGCCGTCTCGCGAACTGTCGTGTCGCCCCTGGAACGCCTCAAGATCCTGTTGCAAGTCCAGAGCGCCGGCCATAATGAATACAAGCTGTCAGTGGGCAAGGCTTTGGGGAAGATGTGGAAAGAGGAAGGTTGGAGAGGCTTCATGCGCGGGAACGGCACCAATTGCATTCGCATCGTCCCTTATTCTGCTGTCCAGTTTGGGAGCTACAACCTGTACAGAAGGGTAAGTTATTCCCGCTGCCTTCAGTCTCAGCTTGTCAAAGCGCATCTTGGGGCCTGTGCTGACGTTGCTCCAGCACTTTTTTGAGAGAGAGCCGGGCCAAGTCATGAACCCCCTCGAGAGACTGGTCTGCGGTGGCGTTGCAGGCATCACCTCGGTCGTTTTTACCTATCCGCTTGATATCGTGCGCACCCGTCTCTCTATACAAACGGCCTCATTTGCCGCGTTGGGCGAATTTCACAAAGACAAGCTCCCTGGGATGTGGACGACAATGGTAATGATGTACAAGGCTGAAGGCGGCATGACAGCGCTATATCGAGGCATTATACCTACAGTGGCTGGTGTGGCTCCATACGTACGTTTATGATCACCAGACTGGTGGACAATGCTTCTAGCAACCAGCGATGCTCACATTTTGTTAGGTCGGGTTGAACTTCATGACATACGAGTTTGTCCGCAAATACCTGACCCCAGAGGGCGAACAGAATCCCAGTGCCGCCCGAAAGCTTCTTGCCGGAGCTATTTCAGGCGCAGTAGCGCAAACTTGCACATATCCATTGTGAGTTCCTGTCCTGGTCTTGTCCTTGGCTCAGCTGACATGTTTTCAGTGATGTTTTAAGACGACGGTTCCAAATCAACACCATGTCTGGCATGGGCTACCGGTACAAGTCGATAGGAGACGCCGTCAGAGTCATCGTGGCCCAAGAGGGCATACGTGGCTTGTACAAGGGGCTCGTCCCGAACCTCCTAAAGGTCGCACCAAGCATGGCTGCTAATTGGCTCAGCTTTGAGGTCACCCGAGACTTCTTGGTCGGACTCAAGGCGGAACCCATCCACTTATAGATGATACGGCCGATGGACAGGCAAGTGACGGGATACCTTTCGGAATCCCAAGTTTGTGATCACCAACGTTGGACTACGCTTCACGTTGTTTCTTGGTCCCAAGCGAGCACACGATAGAAAGCGATCTGGCAAGCGCCTGAGTGGCGCCAATGGTTGGGAAAGATGAAAATTTTGTGCCGATTATTAGATGCTGGCCAGCGCTGAAACAGGATAGAGTCGCCGAGCATAAAGAAACTGCTTCGCCAGCGACGTCGGGTTGTATTATCTGCTAGAGGGCTTACGATTCCATGTACACAGACGGCTTAGCACAGACTACCCAACTAAACTAGAGGTTCTGGGAATACGGTCCAGGCGTCGGATTTGCATATAGACAGATCAAGCGGGTCGCTGCATTTGGCTGACCCAAGTTAGAGTTGGAAAGACGGGCCACATGCGAGTCGCTATTCTCGTGCTGCGGGAAATGTTTTTTGGACATTATGCCATTTCTCCAAAGCGGCAGGCACTAACTAGATATTTTTTTGGACTCGTTTCCAGTGCCAACTCAGTTAATAGACTAGATAGATGCATTCCATAGCGAACATGATGCTTGTCTCAATGATCTGTGTACCTTATTCAGAATTGCACTCCAATCTTGGTGCCGAGTCTGGCCCAAGATCTCAGGGTCTCCATCTGAGGGGCCCCACATGGTCCGACTTGGCTCGGTACCAGCCTAAGCCGATCTTGGTCTAGCGTGGTGCGATTGCAGCCACGGTGAGAAACTGCCGCCTCTCACCGCCCCGCCGCACACAATCCCACTCCCAATTCGAACTTTTTCGCATCGGGCGAGCTTCCTCTCTCCATCGACTCCTACTAACCACCAACCACCACAGCATCCCGTCGACTCTCAAGACCGCCGAGGAGCCACCGTCAAGATGGGTATGTTCTTTCTGTGCACAATATCATATACAAGTGGCATGTGTGTGTCGTAGGGACCTCCGCGTCCCGAAATGGCCCCATGCTGCGTCCTCGGGCATTCCAGTCTGCCGGCCGCTCGGCTGAGGCGTTCAGGATCCCGATATGAGTATATTTGAACCGAACTGACCTTCGGCTTTGCACATTGAAGGTATCGACCTGAACTCGCACCATGCTCGTGGCACCCACAGGAAGGCACCCAAGGTTCGTGAACTCCCGTCCCGTCCCGCTCCCCTGTTCAGCCGTTACCTGCCAACTCGCAATGGACGCTGGCGCGTGGGGAGATGTACTGACAGACATGTGTGCGCTGTAGTCCGACAATGTGTACCTTAAGCTTCTCGTGAAGCTGTACCGCTTCCTGGCCCGCCGAACCGACTCCAACTTCAACAAGGTAAGCCGTCCCGAATACCGATTCCGCAATCGCCAGTACCAATCAATAACACCCCCTCGCCATGTAGGTTGTCCTGCGCCGCCTGTTTATGTCCCGCATCAACCGACCCCCCGTCTCGCTCTCGCGCGTCAAGTCTCAGGTCACCCGCGGTGACGAGGCCGGCAAGACCGTCGTTGTCATCGGCACCATCACCGACGACAACCGCCTTCTCGAGGTCCCCAAGGTCACCATCGCCGCTCTGCGCTTCACTGCTACTGCCCGTGCTCGCATCGTCGCCGCTGGCGGTGAGTGCTTGACTCTGGACCAGCTGGCTCTGCGTGCTCCTACTGGAAGCAACACCCTCCTGCTCCGTGGCCCCAAGAACGCTCGTGAGGCCGTCAAGCACTTCGGCTTCGGTCCCCACAAGAACAAGGTATGTGTTCCCTTTGACTACTCGCACAGGCAGATCTTGGCTAACACCAATTGCAGAAACCCTACATTCAGTCCAAGGGCCGCAAGTTCGAGAAGGCTCGTGGTCGCAGACGATCCAGAGGTTTCAAGGTCTAAGCGAAAGCTTAGATGGAGTTTGTCATGCGTCGTTACGTCTCTTCCGGTATATCATCAGAGCAAGTCGGCTACTGGGAGGACAAATACTGTGTTCAGGGCTGGTTTTGACATTGCTGGCGTGGGTCGGTATCAGGGAAAAGCTTCTTACGAATTGAGATATCACGCCACTCGTGTGGCACAACACCACCAGCTTCGGAATGCGAAACATGTGTGACGAGACGAGCAAAACCCCAACAGCTCAATCAGCAGGTCTGTGATTTGAAGTATGAAGACATTAGCCTGTGATGTCCTGACAAACGTAGTTCCTACGGCCTTGCTCTATCACAGTAGTAAGTGAACATGTAAAGCCATGAAAATAGTGCACGATCTCTTACATTTAAGAGCATTTGCATCATGGCCCCCCTCTAGCCTGGAATGCATGGATTGTGTGTGGTCACCTGATCTCGCGGCCTGAACGCGGGGATGCCCAGCTTAGCCAAGGACAGGGTACATCCACTCTCTTTCGTCATCACGGGGATCCCAGCCAACCTCACTTTATCAACCAATTGCCACACCACATGGAATTACCGGTATAAATCCGTCCTTCACCTCTCTGACCAACATAAAAGTGCCTGTATTCTTCTATATTCACTCAAGGTGTGACGCCGCTCTCTTGAAGTAGACACAACGGCCTGCTTCCGCACTCGCGTAGTAGTGAGACGCTGGGATTCTCCAATTGTAATATGTGTGGACGATATGCGTTGGCTCTGGTACGTGTTGCGTGTAGAGTGATTGATTTCGTCGTGAGAGGCATCATTCTCAATTCTCCGACTTACTGGGAGATAGTGGCCAAGCCAGATCCGTCAATTGCTAAGAGATGACAACATGCCAGTGCACGAGGCGCTTGACGACCCCGACGAAGGAAGTAATGAAAGCAGTGGTAGCGGCGGCGGGGCCGGACACGATGGCCCGATCCAAACGTACAACTTCGCCCCGAGCTACCGGGGGATAGTGTACCGCACCGCTAGACCAGATCAACCACGGCGGCCCCAAGAATCGCCAGAAGACAAATACGAGCTTCAAACTATGAAATGGGGCCTGAATCCCCCCAATGCTCCATCCATAAAGGGAATCATTAACTGCCGCGACGATTCGCTAGGACAGAGCGACCGCGTGTGGAGCCCAGTCAAGGCTCACAACCGGTGTGTTGTTGTCGCGCAGGGGTATTACGAATGGTTGAAGAGAGACGGTGGTCGCGAGGCGCTACCTTACTATGTGAGGAGAAAGGATGGCAAGTTGATGTGCTTTGCTGGGTTGTGGAGTGAGTCGTTCATCTATCCCCATAGTGGCGGATTCTGGAATCTGTATCTGACTAACTAACTAACTCAATCTACTCTAGGCGACCATGATAACCAGTTCACATATGCCATAATAACCACGCACCCGACCCGGGCGCTGGCTTTTCTGCACGACCGCATGCCCGTGATCCTGGAGAATGGGTCGGAGAACATGCGCAAGTGGCTCGACTGCGGCGGCAATTGGTCGAAGGAGCTGCAGTCCCTCCTGGGGCCCTACGAGGGGGAGCTGGAGGCGTACCAGGTGAGCAAGGAGGTGGGCAGAGTCGGCAACAACTCGCCCAAGTTCGTCATCCCCGTCGACAGCGGAGACAACAAGGATAACATAGCGAACTATTTCGCGAAGGGCGCCGGCCGTAACAGGGGTAAAGAGGCTGCGAAGGGAGAAGACAACGGGCCCGATGTGAAGACCGAAGCAGATCAGGCCAGGGCAGGAGGTCGTGAGAAGGACAAGCCCGCAGTCGGGAGTAGAAAGGAAGAGGGGGGGCATAGAATCAAGCGCGAGGACGAAGAGGATAGGGAAGGGACGTTTTCTGCGGGCGTGAAACGGAAGGCAGACGGGAAATCGGCGGCGGCGCAGGAACCGCCGCCCGCGAAGGTAAGGAGCAAGGCACGGGATAAGGAGCAAGACGCGGGGAGGGGGAAAAAAGTCTCGCCTCAGAAGGGGGGCAGGCCGAAGATCAGCGCGACGAAGAACAACAACAACGCGCAGAGCCCCACCAAGACGAAGTCGAAATCGGCGGGCACACAGAAGATTACAAAGTTCTTTCAGAGTAGCAACTAGTAATAGACATGCTATTTTGATAGTAGCAGATTCTCGATGCTAAATGTGGGAATAGGGGACTTGGTGAGGTGGCGAGATAGGGTGACGGACATAATGGGGCTATAATAGTAGACGGTCGGCATCTACTTCCTGTCAACCACGTCCAGCTTGCTACTGCAAAGTGGTGATGGCGTAGTGGCAGGTGTCTCTCAGGTTCATCCGCATTTTAGGCGTGCCAGTCAGCATCGGTATTGCCAAGGAGGGTTGCTTCGAGGTCACTAGCAGAATGCACACCCAAGTTGAAGTGGCAAGGACGGTCCCCCAAATAATAGTAAACCGTAGTCGCTATGTTAACTCAACAGGGACTATCTGATTGTATGTATTTCGATTATCGTGCTATTTACACCCCAGAACCGCTTTCTACCGTCCAGGTATTCAAATCCTGGTAGTATACATAATTCCACAGGTCTTTAGAATGATGAACCGAATTCGTTACAGCCTCATTACTTTTGCGACATATGCGAGCTTTGGTGAAAAAGAATAAGTAACATGTACTTAGAATAACTTATCGTAATAGGCCTAAAAGAATAAGTCATAGTGTTTGGCTTCATAAAGAAAAGTGGTGTTTGGGTAGAACAATCCCGCTTGCAAGGAGTCTAGTTACTAAGGGAGAATGCTACTGCTATTGAGAAAATACAACTCGAGTTTATATAAATATTAAAAGGATTACAGGGTGCCTCGTAATATATCAGAAAAGCCATCGTCCACTTAGAAGACGCTTGAAATATGTTCAAGTAGGACCTGGGCGGTAGTCTCATCGTGTGGAAATCTACATTATGCATTACCTACGGTACCGCCACTTGCCAGGGGTTCAATACTTCCCTAGTGAGAATAGGTCTTTACCCTCTCACCCTTTCGTTTGCTCTGCAGTGAATGTAGGCCCACACCGTACTCGAACAGGCACTATTGTTAATGCAGCGCGGCGCGATGAAGGCCCTCCAACCAACATGCAGAGCACGACCTTGAACACCTGAACCTTGATTCCGTTCAGGTAGCCACGAACAGGTCAAAGTGCCCTCTGAACTCTAACTGTTGATTACGCGACGAAAGTAGTGGACTCGCACTGCTACGAAAGACCACTCCCTCTTCTCCCTTTCTAACTTCCACACTTCAGAATTCCCACATCTCCCACAAACCTCACAACGACCAGAACAAAAATCACTACCACAGTGATCTATTACCTCAGTTTCACTTCAAGTCCTCCTTTCAGAGCAACATTACTTATTTGGTAATTTGCCTATTATTATCATTTGTATTGATAGAGGCCCCCTCTCCCTCCTTGTGCTCTATCCTTACTATTATTCAACACCCACAACGGGTCCCATTGATATTCTTGAAGTAGCTATTCGGGCTATATTCATTCTAATTTCTTCTAATATAATTAACTATGTCGTCCTGCACTGGTTTCCGGATCTCATTCGCGGCCACAAGAGCCACAACATGCGGGATAGGCTGGGAGACAGCCACCTTCCCACCATCCATGTCTTCATGGCCGAGGGATCCACGGTTGAGCATATTCTACTGCCTAAATCCCCCTCGCGCCCAACATCTCCCCAGCCCGACGAGCAACTATCCTCCCGCGAGGATCGAATCAGACCGTCCTCGCCGCGCTCCCACACCCGTACCCTGCGCCGTTCCACAACCTCAACCTGATAACGGCAGGCTCATCACCCCTAGCCAGATTGCCGGGCTCCAGGATTCCCTACTCATCTCGCCCCTCCCAGCCGTTCCTCAACCTCAACCTCACCCTGATTACGGCAGGGTCATCACCCCTCGCCAGATCGCCGGACTCCAGGAGTCCTTACTCAACTCGTCTCTCCCAGCGGTTCCGCAACCCTTCCTTTGGGCAGACCACCATACTGGCCAGGGATCTGTCTCCAATATCGAAAGTCGCCATCAGACCCGCGACTATTATCATGAGAGCCTTCCCGCCATCTGGAATCCTGCTCCCGTGGATTACCCCCCTGAGACACCATGTCCGATCAAGAGGGATCCCGTCGACGACGAGGTGGAGGAGGAGAGCTCCACGATCCGGAATCCTCCTTCTCCGACAAGCTACCATCCTGTCGAGCCGTCGATGATCAAGAGTGAGCCCGTCGACGACGACGAGGAGAGCAGCGCCACGCTCACAAATCTTTCTACAGCGCCCAACTACACTCGCGAGTTATCCTCGATGACGCTCGGGAGAGAGGACAGCCCTCCAAGCTATCGCCCTGCCGAGCCGTTGATGATCTGGAGTGAACCCGTCGAGGAGGAGAGCAGTGGCTCACTCACGAATCCTTCTGCGGCGATCAACTACACTCACGGCTCATCCCCGATGACGCTCAGGATGGAGCACGGTCTTCCCAGATTTGATTACGAGAGCTATTCGGCTTTATTATCTCGCTCGAGGAGTAATCACCACGCCAGGGAAGCATATCGCTTCGAGGGCCAGATCCGAAGTGCCAAGAGACGGCGAGAGGACGACGACCAAAGTCCCCCGGGTGACTCGCGACCCCGAAAGATCGCCAAATACGACGCCTAGGGCCCCATGTGGCCCTATCTATGGTCAGCACAGGCGGCGCAGAATAGGGGCTGCATATCACCCCTTCGAAGGGGATAATGTGGTGGTAACCCAACATAACCGTCACGGGAGGTAGGATACCTGATCATTTCGGAGTGGGCAAGCATTGGGGACTGGATCGAACATATATATATATTTGTTATTTGGCGTTGGGAGCATTGGGGTATAATGGAATATTGGAAAGACGGAGTTTGGCGACCTGGATATATGGGAACATGGCATTAGGGTTTCCTAAAACCCAACCCATGGGGGCCCAAGGAAACCCATGGGTTCTTGGCGGGGGCCCATGAAAACCCATGGGCTCTTGGCGGGGGC
>MU281501.1:0-26176 GCA_022385595.1 Xylaria palmicola
AAACTATATTTAGTATATATTAGGATTTTTATATAAAACTTTTTAGTAATTAATTTAATAATTAAAGTATATATAAATATTAAGTTATTATTATACAAAAGTTAAAGCCTAATTAATGCCGACCAGAAATACGTTATATACGTATAATAATAAATTAGTTATATTTTTAATATTAATTAACTTTAGCGAAAATACTTACATATTTAAATTAAAAATATATTATATAATTAATTCCTTTTTATATTTTATTAATTAGTATAAAAATGAGCGTATTGTATTTTATAATACAATTTTATAGCGTTACGTATAAAAGGTAAATTTAGGAATATTGTACATTTTTGCAGCGCTTTAAACAAAAAGTTTTTAGTTTTGCTATAAAGTTTGTAATATAAGCTATATATTATTTTTTTTATACAAGTTAAACATATTTAGTTATTAAAAAATATAAAAAAAATAAAAGTGCGTATAAAAATCTAAATTAGTGCGCAGCTGACCTGTGTGTGCAGCTGACCCGTGTGGTACGTTAATTTAAAGGCTTTTAATATAACGTACCACACGGGTTAGCTGCACATACAAGTTAGCTGCGCACTAATTTAAATTTTTGTATGCACTTTTATTTTTTTTATATTTTTTAACAACTAAATATATTCAACTTATATAAAGAAAATAATATATAGTTTATATTATAAGCTTTACAGTAAAACTAAAAACTTTTCGTTTAAAACGCTATAAAAATATATAATGTTCCTAAATTTACCTTTTATACGTAATATTATAAAATTATATTATAAAGTATAATACGCTTATTTTTATATTAATTAATAAAATACAAAAAGGAATTAATTATATAATATATTTTTAACTTAAATATATAAGTATTTTTATTAAAGTTAATTAATATTAAAAATATAGCTAATTTATTACTATATATATGCAATATATCCTTAGTTAATATTAATTAAACTTTAACTTTTATATAATAATAACTTAATATTTATATATACTTTAATTATTAAATTAATTACTAAAGAGTTTTATATAAAGATTTTAATATATATTAAATATAGTTTACCTTTGTATAAAATATAATTATTATTTATAATATTTTAAAAGAAAATATTTATAATTTTAATAAAATAAGCTTTATAATAAGCAAAATATTATTTAAAATAATTATTATATTGTTTAACTAATATAAAAAACTAAAATTTATATAATAAAGCAATTAAAAATAGTTAATAGTTATTTAAGCTATTTTTTTATATAAATATATAATATTACTATATATTATTTTAATAAAGCTTATTTATTTATTATTTTAGCATTTTAATACTAATTTACTATATAAATAAAGGATTACTATTATAATTAATAATTAAACTATAAATAAAAGAAGTTTAAATTAAATAAAATATTTTAATTAATATATAACTTATTATATAAAAAGTATTTACTGTTTTTTAATTTTAAATAATTATAAAAGCTATTATTTAGTTAATTTTAAAACTTATATTAAAAATTATAAAATTATTACACTTTATATACTTATATATTTATTATATAAGCTTTAGCTTTTTAATATTAGTTATTTTAGCTTTTTAAAACGGGCGTATAATAAAACAATTAATAAACTTGTATAATTAAATATTATATATATTAATAAGGTTAGCTTTTTTAATATATTTTATTAAGTATTTAAAGCTTTAATAATTAAAAGTAATATTTAAAAAGGGTTTAAAAGTACTAGCTTTGTTTTGTATAACTTAAAATATATTATTTTTTAATTTATAATAAAAAAACTTATTAAAATACTATTAAGATCGTTTTATAAGCTTTGTACAAAACTTAGCAATTAGGAGTTAAAAACCCTATATAATAAAAAAAACGCCGAACAATAAACTTAGTTTATTAAAAATAAAGTTATATAGTATTAAAATAGCTTTTTAATAACTATTTTAAATATAATTAATTTAATTACAAAAAAAATAAGTATATTAAAGCACTAAATTGTACTATTATAAACTAAAGTAGCTAAGCTTTATAAAACAAACTATAAGCTAAGCTAATATCGCTATATAAAAAACAAACGTTTATAAGTTAAAAAATTACTAATTATATAAAAAAGTTAAAATTAGAAAGCTAAAAAAGCTATTAAAAAACAAATAATTAAAGAAGTACAAGTAAATAATTGTTGTATAAAAAGTAGCATTATATAAAAAAAATATTATAGAATTTATAGTAAACCTAAATATAATACGTATATATATTAAAATAAAGTAAAAATATTTAATAAAAGCAAATTCAAATAGTATAAATTAATTTTTTATATTATAGTTAAGTTATTTTAATTCTGCGTACAAAAGTCCAAAAAAGTGCATAGCTAACCCGTGTGTACAGCTGACCCGTGTAGTACGTTATATTAATTTAGTATTTATAAAGTATATTTTAAATATTATATAAAAATATTAATTTTAAAAAAATTACTATTTAAAAAAATATTATTATATTTATTATATATAATACTTAATATTTTTTAATTTATATAACATTTATTATTACTTTATAATTAAAGTTATAATTATTTTAAATAGTGAATTTGAATTGCTTTAATATTTAGTTATATAATTAATAATAATAGTAAAACTTTTAAATTTTTTTTAAAGTTGCTAAATTTGCTTTTTATTTTATATAACTAAGTATTTATTATAATTTTTTTATATAAAAGTATTTGAATTTTTAATATAATTTATATAGTTTTATTTTTATAAAATAATTAGCTACTTTATATAAAAGTAAATTAAAAAATAAATATTTTTATTTTTGTATTATTAGTATTATATTTTTATTTTTTTATATAATAATATTTTAAATATTATTAAAATATACTTTTATATAATTTATATTTTTTAATAAAAAAAAAAACAGCATTAGTATATTTAAAATATAATAAATTATTATATTTAAATTATTTATAATTCGTATAATACTAATTAACTTTTTAGTTTTATTGTTTTTAAAGTTAATTTTTATTATATTTAAAGTTTAATTAACTTTTATATAAAAGTTAAACTTTATATATATTTTTAATTATATTTTTTTACTATTAAAAAGTTTAATATACTAATGTTTTATAGTTTTTTTTAATATTTTATATAATAATAATTATATAATAAAAACTAGTTAATAAGTTTATTAATTATATAATTTTTAATATTTTTATTTATTATATAATATAAAAAAACATTATTTATTAAAAACTAAGTTGTTATTTTTTTATATTTATAATTAAAGTTTTTTTTTTTATTTAATTTTAAATATTTTTTATATTTTATTAAGTATATAAAAAATTCTTTAAATAAAAGTATTTTATTAAAGTAAATTTTGTATAAAATAAAATATTAGTTTTTTATATAAGTTTTTTTTTTTAACGTATATTTTATTAATTAATATTCTTTTTTATAATAAATAAAATACTTTTTATTTATATAAAAAAAAAAAAAAACGTTATTTTATTAGTTTTATTAATTAAAATACTTTATATTTAAGTTTTTTATATTACTTTTTATTTAATTAAATATGTAATACTTTTAAATATATTTTTAATTAATAAAGTATATATTTTTCTTTTATTAAACTAAGTAAAACGTTATATTATTTACTATTATATAAAAATATACGCAAAAATCTATAAAAAATCCTTTATATATAAGTTTTTAAATAATTAAAACTATTGTTAGTTTTAATATTTTATAATATATATGTATTATTTTTATATTTAGTTAAACTTTTTTTTAGTAATTTAAATTAAAAGTGCGTTATATTTTTAATAATTTATTAATTATTAAGTTAAGTACTTTATATAATACTAGTTTTAAATTTTTTTTTTTTATTTATATAAAAGTAATTATAGTTTAATTTACTTAATAATAACTATAATTTATATTAGTATTAAAATGCGTATTTATTATATAATAGATTTTTTATTATATATAATTTAGTTTAATATTATAAATAAAGTAGTTTTTTATATAACTTTAAAAAATAAATAAAAATATAATATAATACTAGTTTTTTATAATTTTTAGCTTTTAATATATATTAATAAATAATTTTACTTTATTATATAATAAATTATAAAGTTTTTTAAAGTAGTTTTGCTTTTTTTTTTAAGTTTTTTAAAAAACTGCGTATTTTTTTAATATTATTACTTTATTTTATATATTATATATTAAAAAAATATTAATATAAAAGTTAATTTTTATTAAATTAAATATTATATAAAAAATAAATATATATTATATAAGCTTTTAAAATTTATAAAAATAAAGTATTTAATTATAAGCTAGTAATTTAATTTATAATTGTTTTATATATTAGTTTTTAATAAAAAATTAATAAATATATATTGTTTAACTATTAATTATATATTAAAAGCTATAAATTACTATATTATTTATAATATTTATTTAATTATTATATATAATTACTAACTTAGTATTAATAAAGCTAAAGTTTATTAATTTATTATATAATTAGTTAATTTAATTTACTTTCTTTTTTAAAAAGTATAGCTGTTTTATATAATTTATATAAGCTTTATTAAATAGTTTTTAAGTTTTTTAAATTAAATACTATTTTTTACTAATATATTTAATAAAACTTAATATATTATATAATTTATATTATAAAAGTTTTTATATTTTTAATTATTAAAGTTATTTATATATATATTTATTTATTATTTAAATATATATTTTATATAAAAGTATTTTGTAATATAATATATAAAGTATATATTTTATTGTTTTTTTATTATACTTTTAAAGTTAATTATTTTATTATTATATAATATATTATTAATATATTTTTACATTACATTTAAAAATAAGCTGGTTTTTTTACTAATTTTTTTATATAATAGCTATTATAATTAATTAGTTTTTAAGCTTATTAGTTTATAAAAGATTTTATTAATTATAATTATTATATAATAATTGCTATTTAGTTTTATAATATAATAATTGTAATTAATTATATTTTATTTAGTATATATATTTTAATATAATTAATATATAATAAATAGTTTAATTAGTAATAAAGTTATTTACTATTAGTTTTTTTTTATACAAAAGCTTTTTATTAATTAAAAAAGTTATTATAATTATATTAATAAAATCCAATTTTTTTTTTTTTTGTTTTACAAAAGCTTTTTATTAGTTAAAAAAGTTATTATAGTTGTGCAATAATAATTAAAAATTAATACAAAAGTTTTACTTACTTTAAAAACTAACCCGTTTTTTAACTTTACTAATTTGCGTTTACTATTATAAAAACTAATTAGTATTAGTAAAATAATATATAATAACTTAATATTGTACGTTTAACGCAAAAATAATGCAGAAATAAATATATGTTATACGAATATTTATTTATATTAAAAAAAAAAAAAAGAAAGTTAAATCTTGTATTATACAATAAAGTTTTTTTTTATTGCACGTTAAGCTTACTAAATTACATAATAATATAGTACGTAAGTACGTATTATAAAACAAAGCGTTACAGCTAAACAAAACATTAAAGTTTTAATAACTTTTAATATTATTTTAATAAATAATAAAATAATTAAGTTAAATTGTTACTAATAATAAAATATACTTATAATAATTTAATAAACAAGTTTATAAAAATATTACTATTTAAAATAAACTATAGCTTTAATTTAAATAGTTTATAAATAAAGATTTATAAAATTACTATATTATATATAAATATTTAAGTTAAAAAACTATTTAAATTATAAAAATAATTATATAATAATTTAAAATTTATTTAAAATAAAATAAAAAAGTATTATAAATAAAATAAGTTGTTAAAACTAACTATAAAAAAGGGGGATAAAGTTTATTTTTTAAAACAAAATATTAAAATAAAAAAACTAAGTAATAAACTTAATTTTAAATAAATTAAACTATTTAAAATTAAAAAAGTTATATTATAAATTAATTATTAATTATTATTATTTAAAAAAATAAAAATATATTTAATTTTTTATATATTATTATTAAAACTAGTATTAAATAATACAATATTTATAATAAAACTTAAAATAAAAACAAATTAAAATAAATATATTATTAAAAAAGTATTAAATTTATATTAAAATAAAAACGTTATTAAATATTTAATTAAGTAAAAAAAGTATTTATATATAAAAAATATATAAAAACTTAAAAAGTATTTATAAAATATTACTAAAGTTATAAATTTGTTTTACTTATAATATTTTAATTAATTAAAGCTAAAAAAACAAAGTTAACTTTTTAAAATAAAAAAAAATTAAAAGAACTTTAAATAAAATTAATATAAAATTTAAGTATTTATATTAAAATATATTAATGTTTTTTTTTTTAATTCGCTGTTTTTAGTTTTTTTAGTAATTAAAAACTATAACGAAAAAACTTAGTATTACATTTTTCTAATAATTTATTTTATTTTTTAAAACAATTTAGTTTTACTAAAGTTTTTTCCAAAAAAGTACAAAAAGTACGTAATTTTACACAAATTTATTAACATTTAACTTTTAATTTGTAACATTTATTAGTAATATAAATAAAATTAAATATTAAAAATAACATTTTATAAAATTAATTATATTTAATATAAATATTATAATAATTAAGTTTAAAAACTTAAATACAAAAAAAGCTAAATAAATCGCAACAAAAATAAGGGTTATTAAAAATACTAAATTTAATAATATACAAAAATAAACAAAAACGTTTAAAAGCAGTATTATAATACGTTATATAATAATAATTAAAAAATACTATAATAAAAACTATAAAAAAAAAAAACAAAAAGAAAAAGGAAAAAACTTATTTAATAAGTATTTATTAAAAATAATAAACTTAAAAAGGAAAAATGTAGTATTGCGAACTAATAGTACAACTATATTATGTATTTAAAATGCATAACTAGTAAAAAAAAAGGATATTCCGGGAATAAACCAAAATTACTAAAAAACTAAAATCACGTAACAGGATTACTAAATAAAAGTGGATTACTAAAAGTAATTAAAGAAAACAAGTAAACGTAATCACTAAAAATTACTAAAAGTAATTAAAATAATTAAAATAAATGTAATTACTAAAGTAAATTAAAAGTAATTAAATAATTATAATTATAATAATAAAAAAAAGAATAACTATATAATAAAAAATAAGTTTTTATATTTAAATATTTATTATTTTACTTATTAATTTAAATATTTACTTAGTTTTTAAAATTAAATTAATAAGTTATTTATAATTTAACAACTTATATTTAGTTTTATAATATATAGCTTTTATTAATAAGCTTACTTTTAATTAAATAACGTTTATAATACGGAACTTATTATATAATACTTAGTGTATTTTATAATAAAGTCGTTATAACAATGTAAATATTTTTATTATTTTTTTAAACTACTAATTTATTAATTCAAACATTATTTAAAATAAATGCAGTTTAAATTATATTAATACTTTTTTTTACAATAGTAAAGCTGTATATATAATGTATTTATTATTACTTTTAAATATATTATTATAAAATACTTAATATATTTTAATTTAAATTAAAAAGCTTTAAAATTACTTTAAAGTTTTATTAAACCTTATTAACTTATTAATTTTTAAATTTCTTTTATTTAGTGTTACATTTAATAATTTACTTTATAATTTATTTAATTTTTTTTTTAATTATTAATTTTCTTTTTTTTACTTTTTATATTTTATATTAGTATTTTATATATTTTAAATATATTACTTTTTTATATTAATTATTTTTTATTATAAATAATTAATTATATTAATTAATTAATTATATTATTATTTTATAATTTTAAAGTTATTATTATTAATATTTATATATAAGTTTTAAACATTAGAAAATATTATTACTTTTAAGTTTTACAAATATATAAACTTAAATAATAATTATTAAATTTAATTTATTAAAATATAATAACTTTACTATAAAATATATTAAGTATTATATAATAAGTTTTATATTATAAGTATTATTTAATTAAAAATAAGCTTAAAAATAAAAATTATATATAAATAATAATTTATATAAGTTATTAAATTATAAATAGCTTATTAATTTAATTTTAAAAACTAAGTAAATATTTAAATATAAAAACTTATTTTTTATTATATAGCTATTTTTTTTTTATTATTATAATTATAATTACTTAATTACTTTTAGTTTATTTTAATAATTACGTTTATTTTAAATACTTAATTACTTTTAATTCGTTTTAATAATTGCGTTTACTTCGATTATTTAATTACTTTTAATAATTTTTAGTAATTACGTTTATTTGTTTACCTTAATTACTTTTAGTGATTTACTTTTATTTAGTAATTTTGTTATGTAATTTTAATTTTTTAGTAATTTTAGTTTATTTTTAAAATGTTTTTTCTTTTTACTAGTTTTACATTTTAAATACGTAACGTAGTTGTATTATTGGTTCGCAATATAATATAAGTAGTAAATTATTTAAAAAACAATTTTAATGTAATTAAAACTAAAGTTAATAAAATACTTTAATAATTAAAATATATAAATACTATATTTAATTTAATTATAATTATAATATAAAAAATTAACTTAATAAGCTTTTAAAATAACTTAATATAAGTTTTAATAATAGTTTTTTTATATATAAAGATTTTTTTAATTAGTAAAAAAGTAATTAAAATCTAGTTTTTATTAGTAATATTAAATTATTATGCAATTTTTTTAATATACTAATTGTAAATTAATGTAATTATTCGTTTAATATAATTTTTAATTATTTTAATTTTTAAAAACTAGCTAATTAAACTTTAAATTTTAATTTTGTAAGCTTTTTTAATTACGTTAATTAATTAAATGCTTAGCTTTTTATACTTTTTATAATATAATATTAAAAAATTATTTATATAAAAAATTATATATACTTTATATTTTTGTTTATAAAATAAATAAACTTTTTTAAAAAAAGTAATTAGTTTGTTTTTTTTTAATATATTTATGAATTTTTTATACTAAAAAAAAGAAAACCCTTTAAATTATATAATGCTTTTTTTAAAAAAGCTATTTTATTTTCTTTTTTATACTTTTTAAAAAATTTATAAGTTATAAGCTTTTAGTTTTTTTTAAAAGCTTTTAAAAACGTATTAATTATATTAAACTACTTAATTTTTAAGTTAAACTAAATAATAATAGCTATTAAAATTTTAAAGCTTTTTATTATAAGTATTACAGTATATATAAACGAAATTAACTTTATTATTTAAAAATTGCTTTTTATTATAAAACGTAATTTATATACGTTAAAAAACTTATTTTTATTAAATTTATATATAAATATTTATATTAATAAAAGCGGTTTAGTTTTAGTTTTGCTACGTAATATTAATTTAAAAGCTTTTAGTTTTTTTAAACATTAGTATTTTAAAGTAGTATTTTTTTTAAATTAATTATTTAATAAGTGTTTTACTAAATTATATTACGTTTTTAAAAGTAGTTTTAATAAATTGTTTTAATAAATTTTAAGTTATTAAAAAGAAATACTAATATGTTTTATATTACGTTGTTGTATTACGGTTATAATTACTATATAAAGTGTTTTATAATTTTAATATAGCTTTAAAATATTTTTTAGCTAATTAAATATAAAAATTAAAACAAAGTTATACTAGTTATAATTTTAAAAAATTAGGTTTTCTTGCTTTTTATTACTAAAATTCAATAATATAAAAAATAAGCTTGTATATTTTTTAAAAGGCTTTTTTTTTAAACGCTAGCTTGTTTTTACAACTTGTAATGCAACTTTTTAATTTTGTTACTACTAAACCGGGTATTTGCTTACTACTATAGTGTTTTAACCGGGTTTTTTTTTATTAGTAAGTTTTTAGTTATTTTTTGTTTTACGGATTGTATTTTTTAAAGAAATTGTAAATTATTGTTAATATATATAATTAAACTAAAAGTTTATATAGGATTTTTTTAAAAGCTTTATATTAATATATTAATTAAATTAAAAGTTTTTGTAAATTTTTTTTAAAAGCTTTATATTAAATTAAAAATTCTTGTAAAATCTTTTTAAAAGCTTTAAAAATTATTAAAACTAAAAATAATTTGTATAAAATCTTTTTAAAAGTTTTAAAAAGTACTAAGTTGTTTTTTTTGCTTATTAAATTACTAAGTTAATTTAAAAGTTTTAAAAAGAATTATAAGTTTAAATTAATTACGGTAAATATTTTAGTTTTTTTTGATTTGCTTATTTTACGGCTTTATTTTCGATTTATAATTTTTTAATTAGTTGTTAAAAAATTAATTAAATATAATAAAAGTACTTTTAATTTTATTAAAAATATTAGCACTTTTTTTATAAGCTATTAATAGTTTTAAATTTTAAATATTAACTATTTTTTTTATATTTTTTAATAAAAACTTAATTATTATAATTTTTTAAAAAAGATTTTAATTAATTAATTATATTTATTGTTTAAAATTTTTAAAATAAAAATTTTTTTTATTAAAATAAACATTATAAATTGTAATTACTTTATTTAATTAAAAGATTTATATTTAATATAAATTAGTAATTTAATATTTAATTAAATAATTAATATAAACTTATTAACTAGTTTTATACGCTTGCCAATTTTTATTAGTAAGTTTATTTATTTTTATAAAATAAGCTTTATAATTATATATTTTAACTATGTTTTAGTTAAGCTTAAAATTAATTGTAGTTGTTAAAACAGTATTACTATATTAGTTGCAACGCAATTTGCACGGAGCGATCTTGTACGAAAGGAGCTTAAAAGGAGCGCTTCCCGCTTTTTTATTGTACAACTGTTTTTTCTTTTTTTTTCTTCGTAGCATAGTATTTAAATAAATTTGTATTCACCACTTTTAATAAGTCAACGCACCCGCGTACAAAGCTTATTCAAACACTAATTAATGTTTAAATAGTTTGTACTTCGCGCAAAAGCTATTTAAACGCAAATTAACTATAAATAATAACAAGTTAGTTTTTATAATAAGCGGGACTTTTGTATTGATTTTTAATTATTATTATATAATTATAGTAACTTTTTTTACTAATAAAAAGCTTTTGTAAAATAGGAAAAAAAAAAATTAAATTTTATTAATATAAATATAATAACTTTTTTAACTAATAAAAAGCTTTTATATAAAAAAAAACTAATAATAAGTAATTTTGTTATTAATAATATTATTATATAATACTACTAAATAATACTTAATTACTTATTGTACGAACAATTAAACAATATTCCTTTTTTAATAATATTATTGTATAATACTGTTAAATAACCCTTTTCCCACTGATAATATCGTTGTATAATACTACTAAACGACACTTTTTTTTTAATAATTATTATTATATATATAACTAAATAAACGCCTTTTTTTAACAGTTATTATTATATATTTAACTAAATAATACTTAGTTTCTTTTTATATATACTTTAATATACAATAGTTAATATATATATTTTAGTTTTTTTATATATAAAGCTTTTAACGAAAGCTTTTTCGTATATAAAAAAAACCGCTTTTTTTTTTTTAAGTAAAAAAGTAAAAAGTACTACTTTTTTTTAGTTTTTCTATATATAAAGCCTTTAATAAAGGTTTTTTTATATAAAAAAAAGACTTTTTTTCTTTTTTTTAAAAAAGTAAAAAGATATTACTTTTTGTTATACAAAAAAACTTTAATAAAAGCTACTTTTATGCAATAAAAAGAAAAAAAGCCCTTTTTTTCGTACTAAAAAGCTTTAACAAAGACTTTTTAATACAAAAAAAAGGGCTATTAAAGTATATGTTATACGAAACAGGTTTTTCTTTACATTTAATTCTACGGCTTAAAGCTACGTAAGTACTGCGTATTTCTGTATTTACTGTTGTACAACAAGGGGATAAGCTATGTTGCAACTAAAAGAGATTTTTCCCAGTGTTGGAACAGTATTACTGTATTAGTTGCAACGCAATTCGCACAAAGCGGTTTAGTACAAGTTGGTTTTCTACTCTTGTACGAAAGGAGCTTAAAAGGAGCGCTTCCCGCTCCTTTGTTGTACAACTGTTTTTCCTCCTTTCTTCTTCGTAACATAGTATCTAAATAGATTTGTGTTCACTACTTTTGACGGGTCAGCGCACCCGTGTACGAAGTTTATTTAAATAGTAGTACTAATTACTTGTTTAAACGAATACTATTTATAATATTGTTTAAACTAAATAAAAAGTACTTTTAACAAAATATAAAAATCGTGCATTTTTAAAAAGCTTTTATTATATAATTAAATAGCCGTTTAAACTGTTTTAATTTAAAGTTTTTTAAAAAAGTTAGTTTTTTTAAGCATTTTTAACAATTAATTAACTATTTTTTAATTTACTTGCTTTTTTTTTTTTATAAGCTTTTTAACGTAGCTTAAAAAAAGCTTTAATATAATTCTTTTATTTTAAATTTAAATTTGAAATAAAGTAAAGCTAAAATTGCAAATTACGACTTTTTCGTTATTATTATATATAATATAAATAAAAAGCTTAAAATAACGTATTATTTAGCATTTAAAAAGTTTTAAATATTTAAATACTTAAAAGTCAGTTTTTTAAATTAAAATAAATATATAAATTGTATTACTATACTTGTTTTTAATTATAAAAAGCTAATATACTTCGTTAAACCTTTTAAAGTAATTGAAAAAATCTTAGTTAATACATTAAAAAAAACGTACTACACGTTTTTTTAATAATTTTTTAAAAATTATATATAAAACGTATATTTTAATATATATTATATATTTAATTTGTTTTATTCCTTTAATTTTTATATTTTTAACTTAGTAAATTAGCGTTTTAAACGCACGTAGTTTTAAATACCCTAATTTTCTGTATTATAAGTTTTTAAATCCTTTACAATCCTTTAGAAAATTTATTAAAAGTCTTTATAAACAATAAAAAAGGCTTACAATTAAGCTTATAATACTTAACAAAATTATTTAAAGTACTAATACAAATATAATTACAAGTTAATTATTTAAATAAATAAAAATAAAATTATATTTAAAAAAAATTAAATTATAATATTTAAATAATTATTTAATTATTATATTTAAAAAAAACATTCCGTAATATAAAAAGCAATTTAAACTATAATATTAAATCTTTTTTTTATTTAATTAAGCTTTTAAAATTATATTTATATAAAAGCTTTTTATTAAAGCTATGTTTTTTAAAGTAAAATTAATAGTATTTAGTTTTTTTATATTACTAAAAATATTACGGATAATTTGTTTGCTTTTATTAAGCATTAAAAAAGTAATAGTACTAACTTTTACAACATTTTTATTTTTTATATATTTTAAAAAACTAAATACTAAAAAATCTTTTATATTAATTATATATAAAGCTTTATAATTATTAAATATAATGCTTATATAAAACAAGTAAATTAATATTTAAAAAGAAAATATAATTAATTATTATATATATAAAATTAAAATTAAACTATTTTTATTAAAGTAATTAATTTAAAAGCCGTTTTTAAAGTTTAACTTTTTATTTTTAGCTTTTAATTCTATTTTTTATACTTTTTTAATAAGTATTACTTTAATACTTTTTTATAAATTTAATTTTTTTAGCTAATATTTTTGTAACTTTTTTATTAAAAAAACTAATAATTACTTTTTATAAACGCTTATAAGTATAAAAAAGCTAATAATATATTTTTTCTAAATTAAATAAACAAAAGTATTTATAATTTAATTTAGCTAATTTTTTTAGTTTAACTAATTTATTATAATTATTTAAAAAATTATTAAATTAATTAATAAACTTATTATTTAAAATTACAAAAAACGTACTATTTATATACTTGCTTTTTAAAAGTTTTTTATAAATTATATTTAAAAAAATTTTACTATATTATTTTAAAGAAATTATAAAGCATTTTAGCTATTTATTTTTTATAAAATTATTAAAATACTAGTAAATTTAATTTAAAACTATTTTAATTTAAATTACTTTTAAAAAGTTTTTAATTATAAATATACTTTTAATTTTAATAAAATTAAGCACTTTTATTTTTAAAAAAGCTTTATATTATATTAAATACCACACTTTAAACTTTATACTCCTTTATAACACTTTAAAAAAAACATTATAATATTTTTACTAAATAATTATTTAAATAATTTTAATTAGTTATTAAAAATTAATTATATTAGTTAATACAATTTATATAATAATAAATTATAAAATTATTAAATTAATTATAATAATAATTTAGTTAAAAATAGCTATATAATAGTTTAATTAAGTTATTTGCTTTTAATTTACTATAAAAAAAATGCAAATTTTATTAATAAGCTTATTTTTAATTTTTTTATTTTTAAAATTAACTATAAAAAATATAAGCGCTTTTTTACGTTTATTTATAAAGTTAAATAGTTAATTATTAAAAAACAATTAATATTTTTTTTTATATTTATTTAAAATTACATTTTTAATAATTTTTTAAATAAAAATTAAAAGTATATAACTTAAATTAAATAAAATATTAAGCTTTTTAAAGTTAATTAAATATTATATTTTATAAAGCTTAAAATAAAACTTTAAAATATTATATTAATTTAAATAATTATATTAATTATAAAAAAAACCATTTTTTTTAATTTTTTTAATAAAATTAAAAAATATAGTAAATAAAGTAATTAATAAATAAAAAATTATAAGTAATTTAATAATAAGTTATATAAAAAAAAAAGATTTTAAATAATATATTTAAATAAATTATAAGTTAATAAAGTTTTTAAAAAAAGTATTAGTTTTAAAAACGAACTAAATTTATAACTTTTATAAAAGTATAACAAGAAATTATATAGAAAATTAAACTAGTATTTCTTTTAACTAAATAAATTTATTAATTATATATTCGGATAATCTTTTAAAAGGAAAAATCTATGTAAAAGGGGTTGTACCCCTAATTTATACACAAAAGAGATCACCTGACCTGGTGCCTAAGTGAGCCTTCTTCCTTGGAGACCCACATATACGTGACAATAATCCTGCTTACTACACAGCCACATCGCCGATCCAATCAATTAGATCCCAGCCACTGTTCCGACCTATTCTGCCTCCCGCTACCTGTTTGGCGGCGAAGGGTAAGCACATGATTTGCAAGTTTCAGTCTCCTAAACCTTCTGAATTCATGTTGACAAGTCCCTTCTCTCCCCACGCAGAGAATCTTTTTCCAGGTGCACATCTGCACCTACGAGTTAGTGCTTTTCGCTGCATTATCAAGGCTAAGCTTGCTCGGACGGATGCTGGAGCTCGCTAATGCAAAAGCTTCGGGATGGCAGTCATTGGCAATTTTCAAGCATCCTAGAGAAATAATAACGGGTCGCACAGTCCGACTTCTACTTCGATTTCGTGAGACGAACGGAAGGGCTCAAGTCTTTTATACTGCACTACGCGAGTCCTGGAATGAATATGATCCACTTCAAAGCAGGATGTACTGCAGACTAACACAATGCCACGTCGATCGGCCACAAAGCCATGGTTGATATTATATCATGACTTCCTAACTAGGAAGGTATGGAGGCAAGAGATGTCAGGGGTAACCACCAGAGACACCAAGGACGGACTTGAATGCTTCTTTCAACCCGCCCACGAGTACATGCTACCGAGTGGGAGGGAAGTTGTCACGTATATGTGGGTCTTCAAGGAAGAAGGCTCACTTGTGCACCAGGTCAGGTGATCTCTTTTGTGTATAAATCGGGGGTGCAACCCCCTCTACATAGATCTCTCCTTCTGAGAGATCATCCGAATACATGATCAACAGATCTATCTAGTTGAGAGAAGCACTGGTCTAATCTTCCACGTGATCTCTCGCCATACCTCCGCGAGAGAAGTCTAAGTGCGGGTGTTTAGCTATATAGCTGACACATGTCCCATATTATAAGCATATGAGTTAGATGACATCATACGACCTAATATTGTTAGACAATATACTTAGTGAGATGTTGGGCTACAGAGACAGTTCAGTCTCTAGGCAAAGCGCAGCTCCGCTAGTATGCGAGCTCTCAAACGCATAACACTAGCCAGGACACTGCGCGCCAATTGCTCTCTGGGATTTCCCGGCTGCGCCAGCGGCGCGTAAGTGTTGACGATGCTGTTTAGTCGACTGTTGACGTAGCGCGTCACGAAGTTCGTGACGCGGGTCTCCCACACCGGCTGGAATTCGTCGATCAGTGGCGCAAGCCGCTCGGGTCGATTTGGGAATGTCTAGATCGCCGGCATCAGTAACTGGTAGCCGGGCCGGGGAAAAAATCACGAATGGCGAAGGAAGAGGGAGCTAGCCCGGGGACAACACGTACCCTGCTATACAGGTCATCGAACTGTTGCGCCGCGGCTCGCCTGTCGTCGAAATACATCTGCCGGTTATCCTGTATGGCCCTCAGGTAGTTCATGACGCCGAACACTGCTCGCAGCGAGGAGAGAGCATCTGTAGCCGTTCTTTGGCTGGGATTGCTCATCCATTGGTTCCACGTTCCGTTTGAGGTCGGTTGACCTACTGTCGTATACACACGCCCCTTGAGTGTCTATCGAATCCCGACAAAGATTAGGAAACTGGGACCACTCTCTCGTATATGGAATAGGCTATCTTCAGAGTAGTTAGGTTGGCTACTTACATTCAGGTTTCTCTCCAGATTAACCAGGGGGCGAGGGTTCGATGTCGACCCCATCGCGTCCGCTATCTCGATGGCAGCCGATCCGGGCGGCGGATTCGCCTCAACATGCGGAGGCACCCATGTTCGGTAGTCGGAGCCAAAGTAGTTAAGAAGGTCGCCAAATCGGAACAAGGGAAGCTGGGTTCGATGCTCGGTCCCTTGACCGTCCGCTAGATCAATTATGCCTGCATCGTTCGGTGAGAATGTTAGCAAACACCCTACCTACTCCTCAACCCCGAGCTTGCTCGCCAATGCTACCAAAAGAAAGGAAGCGGATGGTCAATAACTCACCACTTTGAATAAAATTAGCCACGTTACTTGGGAATATGGTCCGATCCTCCGGATGGTCCGAGTCCACGTTATCCCAGTTCGGGCCCTGAATTCCCGCAGACGTGATGGCCGTGTTTTCGCAATCGGTGGGGTCCGCAAGCGCATAACGTTCGTTTCGCCCTACATGTCGTTAGCCAGTCTGTTGTCTAGCCCAGGAGGCAGGCCAGCATCTTCTTCTACCTGTCTCATCATCCAGCGCTTCACCATCGTCCCCGTTTGGGTATGTCGGCGTAATGAAATTGAAGCCATTAGTAGGCCCGGTCGGATTCTCCGGGTATTCGTAGATGGGGTATTCCCCTCTGCCTCCAGAGCTGGGGCCGGCACGCGGTGCCAGTCCCGCCAGTCCCGCAAGGTGCTGCTCTTCACGCTCGCTCAAGGGTTCGAGATGCTCACGCTTGAACTTCAACTTGAATGGTGGGTCGGGTTGTTGAAGACTCGTATCATTCGCACTGATATTGAAGAAACACACGAGCTTGCCGGTATAAGATCCGCCGGAGCAAGATATGAAGTCACTAGCCCCAAACACCGGATAACCGCTAATATGTGGTATTTCCCGAGTCGCCGGTGAGTCGCCGCCTACCAACACCCCACGCGAGTTGGGTTGATTTCCGATCGGATGCGTCGTACTGTCATCCCATCCATCCATGATGGTGCCGACCTGGTAGACATCGGAAGAGCCTTGTTGAGGTGCGTCGAGAACGGCAACTTGCCCATTACCCGAGTTGCCAACGACGCGAATCGCGTGGGGGGTCCGAGCCGCAAACTTGGCGCCGGCGTTTTGGAGCGAGGTCTGGTATCCGAATATCTTGAAATTCATAGACGCCTCTACGTTGAGATTCACAGCAAAGACGGTTTTGAAGGCCGCCTCGCCTGTCTTGACGAATCCGTCAGCGGCGTTGCTCAGAGTATTCGTGAGCACGTCACCGTCGAAGCTTCCAAGACCAGGGGGTGCGTGTGTTCGTATGGTCTTCGCGGACCCGGCTTCGAAGCTCACCGAAAATTTCCCATCGATCTCGCCAGATCCGATAAGAGACACCTCTGCGTTGAGCTCTGGCGAGAATGATACGATGCCAGGATGCGAGGCTTGGAGCTTGGTTATAGGACTTGGGAATAGGTCTCTCACTGCACCGCCACCGCCACCGCGGTTGATATCTAGAATGCCCTTGCCGTCGAATTCGAGCTGCCCGGACATGTAAATGTCGGAGTCAAAGTAGCCGTAAGCTTCCTCTAACCCAAAGGGCTGTAACTTTCCAACGAGGGTGTACCCAAATCTCATGGTGTTCCGCATGGACCCGGCAAGGTTCACCATCAAGAAACCATCTGGACTATTGCAATCGTTGTGGCCGCCATCATCCCCAACGAGGAGGACATTGAAACGGTCTTTGTTGACTTCAGCGCGCACTCCTGGATAATTTCCTCGTGTCCTATCAATGATTGTCTTCCAGACAGAGCTGATCGTACTCCAGAACCTGGGTTCCAATTCGCGTTTCTGATGTGCAGCTCGAACGACGTCCTGGTAGTATTGATGGTTGTCGGAATAGTCAACGCGGAAGAATATGTCCCCGGCATCTCGCTTCACCTTCGAGAAGTCATAGCTAAATTCCAGCTCCCACACTACAGAGTCGGGGATAGCTCTCGTGCTGATGTGCTGAGGGACAGTGAGGTTAGATGCTCTGACGGAGTGTGCCACAGCCCATTGGGCAAATCCCATGTCATCCGGCATACGAAGTACAGTTCCCTCGACACCGCCTTCATACATGTCGTCGCAGTTACTCTCAGCCGTGTCGTCCATGCAAACGAAGTGAGCCACCTGGAGCTCTTGTCCGTCATGGGTCCCTCCCGTGATGAATTCGACGTGTGAACCATCACGGCGGTTAAGGGTATTGACTGCCGAGGGCGGACCATCGATAACGACGAAAAAGAAGGCATTTGGGTTTGAGCCTCCGCTGGCTGAAGAATCGTAATTGAGACTCTGTTGATCAAACGCTGGGAGGTATCCCGTTGGAGGCAAGGTGGGAAATAAATCCTCTAAAGGGACCGGGAGGAAAGGGTTCAAGTCCTTGGGACTGTTACAACACAAAACCTTCTTACGATGATTAAATAACTGGCCGGCACACGAATAGGCATCCTCGCCGTCGGGGCCGCCATAAGTGTCTAGGCCTATTTCGACATCCGTGGCCGAGCACTCGTTGTCGTCGCAAGTACCCTGGCCGACCCAGTGGCAGTTCTCGAACGGGTAGCCACAGCAGAAGTTTTGTTCGCAGCGCGAGAAAAAGCCAGTCTTCCGTCTGCTGACGGAATATGGCCGATCGGACGGGCAGTCGTTACAACCACCCATCCAGCCACATTTGCTCGCGTAGCTTGCCCAAGTGTTGCTAACGCAGCAGAACGCCTGCTGTCCTGGTTTCGCGCAGCTCTTACTCCCGTGTGAAGAGTGCGCGAGTGTGACCTCTCCCTCGTGGCACTGTCCGTGACAGGATCCGGAGCCTCTCCATTCGCATTGTTGAGGCATGGCATCCGTCGGGCACAATATATATTTGGACTTCTTATTGCCGCAAGTGTCCGGGTACTTGCCGTTCGGCGCGATAGCGTATCCAGAAGGAGGACTGTAACCATCACTGGCCTCACAATCACTCACTTTGCAAGCCTGCCCATTCACCGAAGACCAATGATTCCCATCAGCCACTTGCGTGCGTTTGAGGTTTACTGCAAATGAGGGCAGTGCCTCGCCGACCAAACCTTGGAGAGCCGAGAAGTTCTCATCGTCCTGATCTACGCTCCAGATCATGACGCCACCTAGCCCGACCTCGTCGGCCCAATCGACCTTCTGTTTGAGTGTTTTCGCATCGTCGTAGCTTATCCATTGATCCTTGTTGTCGCCATACACGATGTAATTTGCCGCTGCCTCTTCGTCATGTACCACATCGGGCTTGTATTCGTCAATAATATCCATGATTTCGAAATAGGCGAGCGTGCCGGCGGATTTGGTGCAGACCCCCGCGTCCGCCGGCCCTTTGAATGCGCAACCTGGCTTGCTGCATTCACTGTCCTTGAGCTGGAAGGATCGTCCGTAGAAGCCGATGCCCAACACGACCTTTCCAGGAGGTACGTTGTTACGCCACAACAGGTTCGCTGCCAACTTGATCTCTGTCAAGTTGGTATGACTCTGAACGATTGAGCCGATGGGATTATGTTCATCCCAGACTCCCTGCCATATAATTAGTGGTGCTCACCATGTTCCTTCGAGAATCCTTACGTGGAGGTCGTAAGACATCATGTTCACCCAATCGGCGTGCTCGAGCAGACCGGGAACATCGAACCTTGAGGTGGCAACATCAGTCGTCTTGATTCACTGATTCACTCGTCTTGGATTAAAGTAAATATCAAGGCTTACCATCTCAAATACCAATATGATGTTGGAATTGTGAATGTCAGCCCGTAATTGCCTCTCGCTGATGCCTGAAACGTCTTTCGAAGCGTCTCGAGAAGCTTGACGAAATTAGTAACATCGTCCATTTCTAAACCACCCCTATCAGGGGCGCCGGGATATTCCCAATCAAGATCAACGCCATCGAATCCGTAGCGTGTCATGAATCCCACAAGATTATCGGCGAACTTTTGGCGCTTGCCTGCATCGGCGGCAATGCTAGGAAATAATGGCTGTGTCGCAGTCCCATTGTCTGAGAATGTCCACCCGCCAATGGAAATGAAGACTTCCAGTTGCGAATTGCGAGATTTTAGGTTTTTGATATCAGTCGTTTGCGCAAATAATCCAGCCGGGGTCTCGGAGTCCATTGTAGTGACTTGCAGAGAATCTGGATCGATACTAGACATAGGCCGTCAGAGAGACCAGAACACTTGAATCTAGAAGGGCTTACTAGGCGAATGCGAAGTTCACGTGCGTCAGTCCCTCTGTTGGGATGCCACTCGGCGGGAAGCCCCTGCACTCCCTTCTGGCGGACCATGCTTCATAGTAACCTATGATTCTGTTGCCCAGAACAGTAATTCCACTCCCGCCCGCGGGAAGAGGAGGGTCTACGACACAGTTGGACTGGCATCCTTTTTGACAGAACTCGGGCGTACTACCGCAGAATCCATATTCACTGCAACATACATTCAGTGGACATGTCTTGCCTGTCAAAGCATTAGCAATTGACAACGAAACTGCTTTTTCAAGACACTCACCTGGAGGGTCACTAAATTGTCCGCATTCCGATTTTGCGTCGCACTGCGAATCACAGTCGTCGCCGCAGAAGGTTGGGCCAAATCCACACACTCCCGTATCGCCACCAAAAAATGAGCCGCAGCACGCATAGGTCTTGCATGGCGAGCCCTTTTTGCAGGAGTAGTTGCCGTCATCTCTTTTCATGATCTGGCTCACATTGTTTGAGGCATAAAGCTCGGCCTCAATATCAGGTGGTGGTTCATGGTGTCTCGGAAGTATCTTAGGTTGAGAAGAAGGCTCCCCTTGATAGACGTGCTGAACATAATAATATAGGATGATAGAGAAGCAGAGTATAAGCCAAGCCCTAAAGCCGGGCTTGAGCCTGTTATGGAAGGCCATCCTTGAGAAGGTGCTGTGTCTAAACCCAAGAATGGTTGGGGCAGCAGACAAGAATGAAAGGGAAATATAGATATCAGGTCAACGAGCGTTGCTAACGGTACTTGATCGAGCGTGGAAGGGCCCCCGGTGCCGAGGAAAAGGGGCGTGATACCAATAATCGAACCATGGCCGCTGATCATGCACCTGTGTGGCCCATGATCTTGTCTCTGCTTTGGTATCGCAAGGCAGACCTCGCCTCCAACAGGAGCGTAAGATCTCATTTGCCCCTGATTCACCTCACTGGTCACTCGCATCTTTTGCTGGATGGCGTTCTTGCTTAGGGTTACACATGACTTGGCGAACTGCTGCGCCGCAATCCACCAGTGCGTTTGAATGGCAATAGAACCGAAGGTGACGAGAGTTAAACTGCCCAGACGACGCCTTGTGCTGCCTTGGCACTATAATCGGCCTCGACGGATCGCCTGCCTATCGTCCTAGCAGGGTCGATGCTGACCGGCCATCGATCACGTCATCTAGATTCGATATATACGCCGTATGATGCACTTTTCAGTTTTCGTGGCTTGTGGTGACTGAGTGTTCTTCGTAAACTTCACGACTAACTTTGCCTCCCTCCATCGTGGGAGACCGCGATGTTAGCTACAATGGCCTCGCAACTTTTCATTCCCCTTTGCATACGGATTTTCATGCTTCTAGGTACGGCAGTCGGGCAAAAGTTCGTCGGCAGCAATTGTTCAGAATCCGAATATCCATACTCGATCCCACCACCCGATGGCCTGTCGGCTAACTGCAAGTAAGCGGTTTTTACTTCAGCCGTGTAAACCCCATGATTCTAACAACCTTTCTAGCCTGACCTTTGCCACCGAGATTACCTGTAACGGGAATCTTCCGGCCATTGCTTCAGATGGATATTTCCCAAGCAGCGACGACTTAACGAGTCTTTGTAATGCGAACTGTATCCGATCTCTCTCATCTCTTCGGAGCGTTCAAGAGCAAGCATGCAGCGTCGATGTGATGTACATCTCAGGTTTCTCCTACAAGGTGACGGCTACAATAGACACGCTGCTGTGGGCATATAACTTCACTTGCCGACGCGATCCTACCACGGGAGACTTCTGTGCCCCCATCTTTGATGCATGGGCAAACGGGAACGCGTCTGAATATTCTTGCACCGACTGTGTCCTCGGAGTCTACCAGGCCCAGCTCAGTAACTTCCTGGGATATGACGACGACCTCGCGTCGACATTTGCCTCCCTGACGTCGTCTTGCCAGGCTACAGGATACCCTTTGACATCTCCCCTGCCACCTTGGGTCACCACAACGACATCATCCACAATAGCGTCGCCTACAGCATCAAAACCCTGCGCAAGTACATATACGGTACAGAGCGGGGATAACTGCCATTTGATCAGCCAACAGCTTCGAATCTCGACAAACCAGATGCTATATCTCAATAACTTACAAGCCGGATGCACAGATTTTCCAGGAGCAGGTTCTTCATTGTGTATGCCTCATACTTGCGACGTCTACACTGTGCAGCCTAACGACACATGCTATGGCATTGTTGAATCGCATAATTCGATATTTACTACATCGCAGCTAGTATCGTGGAATATCGACATCAATCGAGGCTGTGACAACCTGGAACTCCTCATAGGCAATCAAATCTGCGTGAGTTATCCGGGCGATATGCCCGAGGTCACTGCCACTGCGCCCGCATCCACCGCAACGCTCGCCCCGATCCCGACGGACGTCGTTGAGGGGACAAACACAAGATGCGGGAAATACTATCGGGTACGAGCGGGCGATACCTGCGAGGCTGTGACTCAGATTGCCGGTATCTCCCTACTAGACTTCTACTTCCTCAACCCCGAGGTGAACGGCACCACGTGTGACAACCTGTTCCTGGGTTACAGCTATTGCGTCCAGGCTGTCGGCGATATTGCTACGTATCCCGGGTACGGCGGCTCGCCGACGAACCCCTGCGTCGGCGGCATGACGGTGGCGCCCCCGAGCTGCTATGCAACGACGTACATGACGGCGGAACCATGGACGTTCCCAGCGGTGAATACGACTGGTATTAGCACAGCAAGCAACTTCTCAACTCTGCCAGTCGAAAGCGTTGAGCCGCTTCCGACCCCGGGTCCGGTGAATCCCACACCGCAACCATACCAGAGTGGAATGATCGCCGGCTGCAAAAAGTTCTATTACGTCGTCGGTACGTACAGATTTCTGAAATGTTTCTATACATTGACTAAATAAATGTGTAATGTAGTGAATGACGGCTGCCAAGGCATTGCAGCCCGCTGGGGACTCTCTCTGGACACATTCTACGCCTGGAACCCCGATCTGCATACCGCCTGCACCGGATTGTAAGATGACCGCGCATGACCTTGAACCAAAGACCCAGCTAAGATGATAAACTTAAACTCTCGTAGGCTTCTAGGCACCTATATCTGCGTTGGCCTCGACGACGGTAGCGGGCCCTCCACCCCGTCGTCGACGACCACACCAACGCCGACGCCGACGCCAACGCCGACGCCAACGCCGACGCCTTCTCCCAGGGGCCCGCCGGGGCCCGTGCAGAGCAACATTGCCGCCGACTGCAATAAATGGGTCCTGCAGAAGGACGGCGTGTACTGCTACGACATGGCCGCCGGTGCCGGCATCTCGCTCGAGTGCTTGTATCAGCTGAATCCCGACCTGAACACCTCGACGGGCGAGTGCGTGGGGTTATGGGCGGGCTATGCGTATTGTGTCGGGACCAAGTCCAACAATTGCAAGTGAGAGGATTTTTTTCGATGCTGTGTTCTTTCCGTAGGTGTATAATACCGTTTTGAGAACCAAATATATCACGTGTAAGCTATGTACGTACGTTCACGCGTTAATAGGGGTCAGCTACGTATCGTATAAGTACTTACCTATCTAGCTCGCACCCTATTCCCAGTCCAACAGTTGTAGACACCTAGGCTTCACAGGCCGTCAGCTATAAAAATCTTGCAGTTTAATATATTATACATTTGTGCTTATATTTCTAGTAAAGCCTATGCTTGCAGCCCACTTCAAAATTTAACAAATTCATCGACAATAAGTGTAAAGTTCGCAGCCCGCTCCAAAATTCCATACCTACACGTACCAACGTGGCATTGCATGAATGCATTATAGGTGGCTCAGCGCCAAGCACCGCCCCAATCGCCTCATAAGGCATACTACCTAAGGTACACCACGACACCCCCGACATACTCTGCCCGTTCTTCGAATCCTGTAACAGCATTACACACCTCTATAGCGACCACACGACCGCCTACCATGTCTGGCACTGCTCTTAAGACAACTCTGGGGGCTTCTGCTAAACAATCCACCGCAGTCGCTTCTGCCGGCATGCGTGTAGCTGCCGACAGCGGCAGAAAGGCGGCGGCGTGGGCGGCTGCCAACCCAGGAAAAGCAGCGGCCATTGGCACCGGTGCGGTCTTAGTCGCTGCGCCGATGGTTGCGGCCGCTCCACTGCTAGGAGCCGTTGGGTTCGGAGCGAACGGGGTCGCGGCTGGTACGTGGCGCGCTACTTGCACGATTCTCCCATCCCATTCTGTAGTGAGGAGGTGTTTAAGCTATCTAGCTAATTTTATTTTCCCTGCCAGGGTCCATTGCTGCAGGTGTACAGAGCACTATGGGTAGTGTGGTGGCGCCTTCGGCCTTCGCTACCCTGCAGAGCGCCGCAGCCGGTGGATACGGCGTTGCGGCGGTGTCTGCGGTTGTTCAGGGTCTAGGCACTGCCGTAGCGTCGACCGGAGCCATCTTCGCGGCCAGGAAGACAAACACTCAAGAAGCTGGAGATGGAACTGTCGGACGAAGTGGGGAGCGTGTTTCCGCAGAGGACGCCGAAGAGGCCGAGCCAAGCCCAAACGCCTGAAGGATCAACGCCAGTCACTGGCAGTTCGATACCATGTTCTTTATGGGGGTATCTGGATCAGAAAGCAAAGTAATTCTGTCATTGAATCCCCCGCGTGTTGGCAGATGGGTAATGGAAGGTGAAGGAGGATCGTGGCGGGCTATGATCAAGCACGGAACACTGAGCATTCGTTATAAGATGTCGTCAATTAGAAACCCCTCATAATGAGGCAACAAGGTAGAAACTCATAAACCCAGTCGATGTATTGAAGGTAACGTTAACTAGGTACTTTTTACACAAGTTGTCAACTTAGGAGTACTCACCGCCAAGACTCATATGCCCCTCCACAGGAACCTGGGCAGCATTGCAGTAGGGGTACGGCGGCCGCTACACAGCCAGGGCCGGCACCAGCTGTGGCGCATCGCACCCCGTACTTCTTCTCTCGGGTCCGTTACAGAGCGAGCGCTGGACTTCCCAGGACCCCCCAATTCACCACCTGCTTACTTAAGTGGTGGTAGATCAACTGACCATCATGGGCTTGGCATCTAACCTATTACAGAAAGGTGGAGAAAAAACCTACCTGAATTGACGGAACACATTATA
>MU281502.1:0-26175 GCA_022385595.1 Xylaria palmicola
GCCGCTCGTAATATCGTTGCAGGCGCTACGGCGGTATTTCTGGCTAGGATCAACTATACACCAATATTCTAATGTACCCAGACGTATTAGGAATGGAAAGCCTGTGACGCCTGATACTAACACCGGCATTCTTCGACGAGGTCGCAAATGTCTTTAGCAGAGCTGAGACATCAGAGAATAAGAACGAACGGGTCGTCGGTCTTCTTGGACTTCACGTTACGTTCGAGCAAGAAAAAACGACCATTCCACCAGAAAGGAAGAGGCGTATCAATGGGAGAAAATGAAAAGGGGGCATTGTAATTTTCGGTTTCCGGCTTCGGCTTTAAGAATCTGAAGGCGAAAAACCCAGTTCGGGCTGCGGGATTGCAGGTAGCAAGCGTAGATCAAGCCCTCCGGACCCAGGATTGCTGTGCGACCTACCACATAAAAACGTCAAAAACAGGGTCGGCTTCAAGTATCTTGCAAGTAGTCGCTGTAGCCAAATCGGATAAGAATAGAGCTGACAGAGAAACATATCAATATATATACGTACGCTGCAGGCAGTAATATTTGACCCAAGAGCCGATAAATACGGCGGTCGGCTTCCAAGTGTAGGAAAAAAGGATAGCCGGAACAAGGAGAGGCAGAAATCTCCTAGCCGGACCTTTCCCGGCAAGAATAGCCAGGAGAGTCCGACCGAAGCCTGGAAGAACGAGATCTAGCAATGGCAGACTAGAAGCAAGCGATGCCATGGTGCGGCTGATTCAGGCACAAGGAAGCGTAACGTATGTTAGAAAAGGTGAAGAGATAGAGCAAAAGCTGACTGTCAAACTTTCTACTATGGCATTCTGGTATTTAGTGCTGTTGAAGCCTCGTCAACATTCATTGCATCCGCTTGCGAGCCCCCAGCAGCGTCGGAGATATCCTTCATTTCAGAATCCTTTGGTATCTCATCACCCTCGGTTTCATACTGGGGGAAAACTCCGAACCGATTTGTTTGGTCGTTATATGTTAGTCCTCTGCCAGATCGAGCGAGCTTATGTCCAAGCCAAAGGATTCTTTCCTTTCTGACGTTTACCATCGACGCCATCTCAAAGTACTTCTCGTCGTCATCGATTTTATCGTTCGAGAACCAATCTGAAGGATAGTATTCGTCGACAAAGATAAGTCCTTCCAGTGCAAAGTCTTCTGGCACAGGACGAGGAGGGACATTGGCTTCTCTCGGGAATTCATCGCGCCGGATCCGATCGTCATATTCGCACGATGTCAGAAATTCGTTGAGCATCAACGAAAGCAGTTTCCAAGGAAATCGATGCTCAATTAGATCTAAGGCATCAGGGATACGCGTCAGGAAAGACAGAAACACCAAGATAACGTGGGTGTGAGGTAACACGTTAGCATCATTGCGCCGACGGAAAACAATTTTACTAGTCTCCGTAACAAGGTAAAGGGCGTTTTCGGAGTCCTTCGTTAGTTTCAGAGCGTTAATTCCAGCGGTAATGCCCTGATCCTGCTTCTCCTCATGATAGTTGTGAATCAACATCATGATTGCATTTTCTGCCTTTCCATATGACAAAAGAGCACAGCAGTTAGCAATAGCAATGTAGTAGCCTGCCTCCATCCATTGCTTCTCGATTTCGTTGATACATTTATCCAACGACCCAAGGAACTCACTGACAACTGAGCGGAAGTTGTCTGTCTGTTTGCAACTGAATAGGATTCCGTGGGTCTTAACGAATGCCACGTCGACCGGAATCAAGCGGGCATATTGATACCCACCCGCACCAAGGATCGGGTCGAATAAAGTCATAATGGATTCTTTGGCCAAGGCGAAAGGAATCGGGACGCACAAAGATTTTGCGTAATAATAGAGTTGCTGAAGCGCGTTAGGCCGCGCTAGAATGGCCAGGTGGTGGTAAAGGCGCCCCGTCGTTGGTGCTTTGTCGGAAGCCTTCGAGTACCAATACCGGGAAACCGAGGTCCACACCTCTCTATCTCTGATATCTTCGTCTTCGATTACCATTCTGTTCAGTGGTTAGAAGAGCCTTATATGGGGTTATTGATGTTTACCTATATCGGCCCAAGTCACCGAGACACTCAATCCACGTATCCACGAAGGCAGGCACAGTCTCAAATAATAGAGCCATCATAGAATACGCCAAGTAAATGAACGTAAGCATATGCTCAAGAGATCCTGGAAGACGATAGCGCAGCAATTCTAAGAAGCTATGTATGCCATGCCTCCACATCCGAGCAGGCATAGCGTACCTCGAAGCGAGTTGCTTTAAAGCCGGACTTGCTGAGGGATGCTGAGATGCTAAAAAGAAGTCATGGTGCTCATGCAACAAGGTACGATGCAGAGCTATCAAGGCTTGCCATTGCTCATTGTTGAGCTTCGTATCATTTTGAGAAGACTGAGCATTGTCAACCTCGATGCATTTTGATTCAATCATCATGAGCCCAGCATAAATCCCCTTGACTTCGGCCACCAGCTGCTCCTGGCTGATGGGGCGGGTCTCAGGTTGCTTGAGAAGTCGGAACACCTCGACACTTTCGTCTGGTCGGTCAGATACCCTAGGCGCCGCCCGAGCCTTAGTTGTAGATGATGGCCTTGCGGACGACGCAGGGTCTTCATCAGGATTCCAGAGCTTGCCTTGCTGAGGACCCCTTGGAAGGAAGTCAGGATCGTTGAATGCAACATTGGGTTGGGGGCGGGCTCTGGACCTCTTCGGTGGGCTTGTTGACCGAGCCCTGTGTTGTTGTTGTGTTGGAGAGGTCACGGGGGACCTAAGCCTCTTATACGAACTCGAGCCAGCGTCACCTGCGGTACTTGGTACCGCAGATGCCGCAGAGATATCCCCACCACCACCACCACCAGGGTCTCTCGCGAATGCCGGCGCCGGGGACAAGCCAATAGGCTCAACGGCTTGGGCCCCAGGAGTCCTTCAAAGAGCCCACATGTGTCAGCCAATTCCGGAGTGCTATAATAGGACAAGTACGTACCGGTTTCTTTTTACATCTCGAACGACAGCATCAATATCTTTTCCGTGTATAAAATCAGAATGCCTCGACCCTAAATGATGGCGTATCCTATTATCAACACCAGGAAACTGGTCACCGCAGCCCATTACCGGACACGTGACGCGAGCCGACTGGTGTAAGTGGGCGATATAGGAGGCTGAGATAGGTTCCCTCGGTCCCGGCATTTTCTGTCTGAACTGGCCAGAAAGACGGCTGGGGTGTGGAGGTGGACAGCTGGACAGCCTGGCGCATATATTCTCCGGCAAAAGCTAGGCACCAGCGTGGTGGTCAACACCGCAACGTATAGAAATCTTGCGACAGCAGGTCTTCGCAGGTAGCAAACGGCATCTGCGGCCCAACTTTTTTCTGACAAAAGCAGGGGTAGATACAGGCGGGAAGTCAGGTTTCCAGCAGCATTGAGAATAAATCAAAAAGTTGGTGCTATCTCAGATCTACCGGCGGTTTTGACGCCTACGCTGATGAGTTAGACGACAGCCACAGATGCCAGTATCGGCCGTATTGCGGTGTTTGTGTGGGTGCCTGCGTCTGTAGGTAATGAGTGTGACCGGGCTGGTCTGAAGACTACGGCACGGAAGCGTTGGTGAGAATTGGTGGACAGGAATCCAATCTTTCGACGAGCGAAGGAAGACTTATAGTAGCTCATACACAGGTAGTCTTGGTCGCGCTCCAAGTTCCAAGGGATGGTTGCCTTTCAACCAAAAGAGGTTAGCTGGTTAGCTACCTATGTAGGATTAGATGACAGAGGAAGGTACCCCCGAAGAACGGTAGGCCCACCCCGATGTTATACGCCACGGTTGAGGCTCTTTGGTTGCCTTGTTTTTGGGTTTGCGAACCACTGCCGATCCACAGCCCAGCCCTAGCCAGCCCGCCCCGAATCGCCAATCAACCCAATTCCCTCCCTCTCGTCCGCAAACCGAGCGGCGATGCATGGTATCATAGAAGCCGCGGATACATTTGAGCCACGTGCAGCGGTTCGGCGAGCCCAAGCAAGGGACACCGACGCAACTGTGTATCGTGTATGTAGGACTCTTCCTACGCGCGGATGAAAGAAGGCGGCCGGTAAAGAGCCTCACCGAGGGAGAGCAGCCGGTTGTGAGAAATAGGGCAAATAAGTAGATAGGTATTCCTAGCCATCAATATCCATAGAAGTAGGAACATCGATGAAGCTCTTGAGGGGGTCGGCCGAGGTGACTACACCGTGAACATGTTGGGGGAGGTAGGCTACCTACCGACCTACAGTACCTACCTAGCGACCTGGGTATTAAGTAGTACTTAGCCTACTTGTGGGTGCATACCCATTTCCATTTCATATTGGCTACGGTGGCGCTACTAAGCAGACTCCAGCGCCTACCTACCAGCGCATTATACCACTTTATACTAGGTGCTTGGCATAGATCACGATCAACTTACAATCTAAGTAAGTAAGTGCGTAGTTAGTTAGTTACTTAATAGGCAACCGCCTACTTTATGTAGGCCCGGTGCGGTGACCGGTTCTTACATCATCACACGGGCAACTACCCCCCGCCTGAGTTGGTAATTCCACTTAGACCAGCATATTACTGTATTAGTCGCCCGTCCACCCCCTAAGAACTGCAGTGTGCCGTGTCTTCTCCTCCCGTCTCTCTTCGGTATGAAAAGCATCAGAACCATTTGGTCTAATTAGGCGAAGGCCTGCCAGGCAAATTATAGAGCAGGTTGGGGTGGTGAGGTTCTGTGGCCACGGAAAACGCCGGAGCGAGCTGCGGAAACACGAGACTACTTTGCATCACAGAGGGGGTTGCGGCCTAGCCACCTTGATACAGATGGTGTGTTACGTTACATGGCTGCCGACGCAGCGAATCGCTACCCCTATCCAGATAGGGGTACTTTAGGTATATTAATATGCGATATTGTTGGAATAAGAAAGGAAGGAGAAGGGCTACAGCATTCCGGCTGTATGTAGCTCATCGGCGGCGTCATATGAGCAGGTCATTACAGCCTCGGGTTCTAGGGCCCGGGTGACCTGTCCTAGATGCCAGCTGCACCTTTGATTGCCTGTCAAGTCATCACCATATTTAGTCTGCATCGTGTTCAGGGATACCATATGATAGACTACTACCTCGACGTACCGAGGGCAACTAACGAAACGGTGGCGGGCTGATGGCGTTTAGGAATTAAGGGATGCATATGCAAGCGGAACCAAGCTCGTCGTCCTCTCTACTTCATACCCTTCCTCGCTCAAGCGTTCGCAGTCCCCTGGCGGTTTGTCTACTCATATGCCGAACCTGCCAACTCTCGGGGCCCGTGGATCCGCTACGCTATTGTAATATCTGAGAAGAGGGGCTGTCAAAAGACAGTGCGCCACTATCAAGCAACTGAAGTAGTAGTACAATGGTATATATACCTAGTCTACATCTACGTACTTCACACGTTTGCATTTGCATCGATCTGGCAGGACCCGCCAACCGAGTTGTGATACCCCTGTAAGCTTGGCGACGGGACATGCATGATCTTGGCGCTAGGTTGGAGAAGTCTATTGTTACATAGTGTTAGATAATATGGGTAGAATTAGGCCTAAAATGGTAGTTACACTAGGGGGTGCCAACAGGTGGTCACTAGGTGTTTAACTAACCAAGTTGGTATGGGTGGGAACAATCCCTCAGAACAGGGGTGGGGCACACAGAAGTAATCAATACACAGACAATTGAACCAACGCGACTGCAGGTGGATTATCTAACACATAGTGCTTAGTTGGAAGCCCTTTTTGGCTAGAGCCCTGGGCAGCCTTGCAATAATAGCAATAAATTACGGATTATGTTTCGACCCCCATCTTCTCGGTATGTCGGAGCATGCAAAGGGTTAATGGAGGACTTGTAGATTTGAATTCATATATAGGTAGTGATTCTCTACCGGGTTTGAAAAGCCGGGCTGCAGATAGGGGATAGCGGGGGTAGATGGAGGAATTTCCGACAGCCCGCGCTGAGATCCTCAGCAATTTAGACGAGACCTTCCGTTTGACGACTCGCTGCCAGCTGTACGCTACAGGTGCGCTCTCGCGCCCAATGGTCGTCTCGCCGTACCTGCTCATAAGCAGGCCCACCAACGTGCTCGTGGATTCCGCAGTAGAGGAATGACATGAGAGACGCGTTTAAACTACCTATAACTACCTAAGTCTGACTTTAGCGACTATAAACATAGAGATATTAATGGCATTCTTCTGGTCAAACATAGGAAAGGGATGACCCATGGGCAATAATAACTTCTGATGTGGCAAAGTCTTTGACTTATCGACTTGTTGCTTTACTAATACCCAATTGTCTGCATTCCTTCCGTCCGCAATGAGCGCCCGATCCTGGAATGCACCGCCGTTCAGAAGCCCTCGAAACAAAGTTAGCGTATCATCACTCAAACAGGTTCTCTGTACTACCGTACGGAGGGCTGCATCAAAATTTTCTTGGCCTTTGAGAGCTACATGACCGCCGGTCCCATTCTCGTTTATTTGAACGTGTTCTACCGAGCAAACGGTTCGGACATGGTCCTTGAGCTCCTGCCACGATGTTTGCCATGGTAGCTAAGGAATTGTATGTGTTAGAAGCACAGCTGATTTCTATAGAGTGAAAGTCGTCGGCTCGCGTCCTTGAGTGGCTCACATTTGCAATAGGAATATAGTAGTACCCCGTTTCGTTCCCTGGCGCTGCCATGCCAGAAATGGTCCCATTGATAGGTGTTTGTTGTTGGTGTTGATATACTAGTTGTGAAGACATCATATACGGACTGCTGCAGAACACGACGCTTTCACTTGTAACGATTTAGTGGAGAGTGACTTGGTGAGAGAACAGGTGGAACAACAACTGTGATGGGAATGATCCGACATTTATTTATATATATTGCACGATAAAGGACAACGATCAAGGCTACTGGAATGATGTGGTATCCTGTTAACAGTAGTCATCATGAATGTTATGCAAAGGCTGGGCTACTGAGGCCCAAGGGTTAGATACAAGCCAGGGCCATGCAAGACGACGTATAGAGTTAGGTTTGCGTGGTATCGATGTGGAAAGGGGGGGGGGGGGGGGGTTGGTTTGACAGGTTGTGGATAGTTCCAATACCAGAAACGTATATATTCGCCAACGTATTCGTGTCCCATCTTCTGTGTTATTATGAGAGATGTTGGGATCTGTTGGCGTGGCAATATTGGCATGAGGGTTAACTGTAAGTTGTGGTGTCCAGGGTAGAGCTGCATTTGGGTCGGCGTCTGCGAGGGAAAGAAGAATGTATTTTGCGTGGTCGGTGAAAAATAGAGCTGCATATTCATTAATAGTCTTCAGCCATGTGGCTCTAGAGCATATAGGCAACCCCAAGGCGCACAAAGCTTAGGCGGACGGTTATACCCTATGCAGGCGTAGAAAGGCAACAAAAACAATTCGGATCCTAAAGCATGGGGCGAACTAGTCTAGCCCGTTGAAAGGGTAGACGCACAATATCCGAGGAAGATCTGAGGAGGGTAGCTCTCGATCACCGAAACCTTTTGCGATACCGCAGGAAACCCGCGGGGGGTAGACTTGGCCATCGCTTGGAGCTGCAGAAAAAGCCAAGTTCCCACGGGTGAGAAAGGCCACCAGGCCTAGGCAGAGCTACAAGTGGCCACGAACCAGTTCACAAGGAATGAGAAATTCACACCTAGACTCGTGAAATGCTACAAGATACAACACACCGCTACAACGTTTGAAGGACTTGCCGCTATTGACACCGTGCAACCTTGAACACGTCAGCCAGTCATTGGCAGGAGGCCTGCAAAGTCGCGGAAGCATGAGACTGCGTTTACATCACAAAAGGAGGTCACGGCCAGGCCGCCTTGATACAGATGGTGCGTTACGTTACATGGCTGATGACGCAGCTAACCCTAAGGAAGAAGGCTACAGCATTACGGCTGCATGTAGCTTATCCGCGGCGTCATGCTAGGGCCCGGGAGGGCCCTGTCCTAAATGCCAGTTGCGCCTTTGAGTTATTACTACATTCAGTCTGCATTATGTTCAGGGATGCTCGATATCACGTACCACCATACGACAGAGTCGACAGTAAAATAGATCGAACTACGCATCCATCGAGTGGCTTAGACGGCACTCCCATTCATTTACGTGCCCCATGTTGCGAAGGCACGAAACTGGCCACATGGCACATCAACATGGATGCGGAGCTCATTGACTACATGCAGTATGACCGACGATGTGTAACTGTTGGGATGGGCTGGCGTCAGTCGACGACGTGAATCGAGTAGGTACGCCAAGGACATGCCGTGAGCGACGTCTCGCTGAGGTCATGCTCGAAAGTACACTTCACCTATATATGTGTCTATCAGTTGAGCCAAGAGTCCTCCTCCAAGGGCACCTAGCATGGGCTGGGCCTGCCACTCGCAAGTAGACGCATTTCCTCTGTCTCACGATTGTCCCCCCCCCCCTCCCCCTCAGCTCTTTTTTCCCTTTTAACTCACAAACAATCACCTGCTGCAAGACGGCCTTGCTGCTGGGGTCGACCATCTATCCGATCTAGCTTCTTCTCCCGACCGTAGGGCGACCCAATATATCTGCTAGATGCTGGCAGTATTGTTTGGCTGCAAGAACGTGATGTTGGTCTACGTTCAAACAAAGAGACACAGCTTGGGTAGATACGTTACTCGTTAGCTTGGCTCAGGTAAGTACTGCACATAGCGGCACTGAGATGACAACAGCATTGCCAGTCACTGATCAACAACTCCGGGGAACTCACGATAAATACCTTCATGCGGCTAATCAGCCAGGGACCCCAAAGGGAGGTGCGTAACCAAGCGGAATCCCCTCCTAGAAGCTAGCGACGTTCTAAATCGTATGAAGTATTTGGGATTTCCGCACGTAACACCCACCGCCGGCGTCGCGCCGCCCTAAGTCCGCTATTCTCGAAATCATGCGCCGCCGGCGTCGAGGGTTTCATCTACGATAAGTTCGACCCCCTCCTAGAGCTCGTGGACGCCCAGATCGTACGCAACGGACGTCGTGTCCGAGTACTGCCTCCGGCGGTCTTTCGGGCTGCTCGAGAACGAGATGAAGGGGCGGGAGTGGCGCGACTCACTGCAGGCCCTGCTTGGCCAGGACAATCCCGTACGCGAGGCATTTCAGCTGGGTCATACCTCTGTCGCAGAAGATCCCCTTTACGGTTATGAAGTTCGTCTCTCCTGGTATAGCTAGGGTGGCTGGGATGCATCATGTAAGTTTCTTCCTCTCACCTTCGCACCCGTCCACTATCTTTAGACATCTATGTGTATATACATCTTGCTCAATTCTCATGGTGACCAGCTCTCAATCAGGACATGGAAGCGCAAGCCCTATAGACCGTCCAAGCGCACGAGCAAGAGAAGAAGAGCGATTTGGGAGCGCCGTCCCATCGCAACCCCGGGGAGCGATTCGCGGTCTTCCGAGCGCTGCAGCAGCACGACGGGCTCCCGCCGCAGGAGAAGCGTTTCGACAGCATATTCCACGAGGCCGTGACCCTGATGGCCGCGGGGTCGGAGACGACAACGAGTGTTTTGATGATAGCGGTCTACTTCACCCTCGAGATTGCGGAGGAGGTCGCGAGGCTCGTGGAGTCCAAGGGTCCTAGGCCGTCTGTCGCCGATCTCGAGGGCCTGCCGTGGCTGGTAGTGTTGTTCTTTCTACATACTACATAGCGTTTTCTCCGTCGATGAGTAGGCTCTCTTACTAATTGAATGCCGTACTAGACTCCTGTTGTCAAGGAGACCCTGCGGATCAGCACCTTGACTGCAAGGTTTACCCGCGTCGTCCCCGACGAGGCCCTTCGGTATAAAGACTGGACGCTACCCGCCGGGGTAAGATTTGGCGATCTTTTATATGCTTAGACGAGTTCAATTACACGAGAAGAATAACATAAAGTGCTGATCATTCGCAATCACAGACGGCCGTGAGCATGACGCTCCGCGAGATATCCTTCGGTCCCGACGTCTTCTCGCCGAGGGAATTCCGGCCCAAGCGCTAGATGCCCGGCAATCCCGACCTGGACAGGTTCAACAGGTACATCGTGGCCTTTTTAAGGGGCAGTCGCATGTGTCTCGGGCTCAAATAAGTTCCCGATGACGAGTTTCTGCTTTACATACTTGGGAGTGCGTGTCTGACGCATGCTGTCGCCAGCCTGGCTTATGCCGAGTTATACATCGCCATTGCGACGCTATTTCATAGCAGGGAGTTGGAATTGTTTGACACAGTTCGGGAACAAGATGTGGATTTCACCCGGGACTTCTTGGTCGGCGAGACGTCGGCTTCAGGGAAGGGTGTTAGGGTCACGAACACGGGGATATCGGGACAATAATCACGCAAACAAACGGGTTGGGGAACTCATCAAGTGTTACGACCGATAAGAGTACTGGCGAGCATCATACTAGTTCTTCGTCAGTTCGTCGCCGTGCCGTGTTATTCCAGTGCATGCCTATGTTTCCCCCTCATTACCCCAGACGACCGCTCTTGATAGGCGGTAATCCAATTCAGAATATAACTGACATTGAAAAGTTGGCACTATCAATGTTCAATCTAACGGCAAAGGTCAAGCAGCTTCAGATGGTCACCAGGAAGATGCTGTAGTATCACTCCAGAAAACTCGTGCTACCGGACATCATTACGAAGATAATCAATGCAACCGAGAATCAGCCTCCAGGGAGCCGTTAATAAATGTGGACGATTTTTTAGTGCTGTATCACAAAAAGCACAAGAACCTAGGCACGCAGGTGATCGAGGGGATCAAGGGAGCTTACGAGGTTGAGGCCCAAGGCCCAATTAGCTGGTTCCCGGGGATTAGAGTGATTAGGGACCGCGTAAAACAGACGATCACTCTGATCCACGATCAGTATATTGAGAAGATCGCACAACGGTTCAACATTGCTGACGATAGCTGGATTCCAGTTACTCCCCTGTCAACTAGGGAGATTCTCGTATACGAAGGCATAGCCACTAGAGCTCAGATCAAGCTTTTCCAGGAGCTCGTTGGGTCAATTTTATATACTGCGATCATGATAAGACCATATACAGCGTTCGCAGCCTCCCAACTTTCAAAGCACCTGACTAACCCTGGGCCTGATCACATCAAAATCGCTTACCAAGTGATCCGCTACCTGTACCACACACGGTTCCTTGGCATAGTATATGGAAGCCTGGATCACAGCGCTCAGGTCTTCCTGATCGTTGAGGATGCTTCCTTTGCTGACGACCAGCTTACAAGGCGCCCTTCTCATAGGTATATTATGTTCTTGTTCAGGGGTGCGATCTCCTGGAAGGCCACGCACCGGAGCACAGTATCCACGTCAACCACAGGAGCCGAAATCAACGCTCTTAGCCTTACAGGCAAGGAAAAAAAGGCGTTGAAGCGGCTCTTCGCGGGTATTGAGCTGGAGCTCGGGCAAGACTGGACGATCTACTCTGACAATACCCAGGCGATCCGCCTTGTAGTAGGGGGGAACGAGAGAATCAATACTCAGCTGCGCCATGTGGATATTAAGAACAAGGTTGGCTAACGTAGTTTCGACCCTGGGTCCCTTGTTCCGTGGTGTTGCAAGTTCGACAGTAAACGGGTACAGTTGCGATTATTGTCGTATCGGTTTCGCAGCTTTGGCAAATGCCAGCATGGATTTTATATTAGTCACCAACGACACCAACAAACATATTCAAATCCCTGCGATGGCTACAGTCGGGTCATTATCATCTATAGACATGGAATGCAACGCATACCAAGTCTCAGAGCCCGCAGCTCAAGTGTAACAAGGGCTTGATTGGAGGGCTTGGAAGGGTGTCTCCATTCATACGATAGTTTTCTATGGAGTCAAGGCGTCCTGCTAGATCTATTTCCTGACCTCTCGCGAGAGGGATTGGCTCGTTCTAATAGCCTCATTTCCTTCGCTAGGTATTGCCTTTCTAAAAACGATATTTGGCCGGATGTCCAGAGTGCCAAGCCTTCCGCACCCGACATCATCGCAAATACGGCAACATGCAATCCATTATGGGACCCCCTCCCCCAATTTATACACAAAAGAGATCACCTGACCTGGTGGCTATGTGAGCCTTCTCCCTAAAGACCCACCTGTACTACGTGACAGTTTTTAATAGACGTTATGCTACTGTGCTAGCTAACCTAGGAGAGGAAGGGCTTATAATTGTCACGGAAAAACGACGCCGTTAATACCGTGTTTGTATTAACGACTATACACGACATCAGTCGTTATCACTGCAAACAAAGCATGTATCAACAGTACCTATTTGTGCCTCTGAATAGTCCATCCAAACACTTATAGTAGGAATGAGCGCTGTAGCAACGCGTTCGACTAAGAACTCGAACCGACGAGTAGTATGAGTAGCAGTGTTCTCGGCAACCCAGGTAATTTCCGCGTCCTCATCTTGGTAGCTGACTATAACCTTGATTTTCTTTAGGTATTGCTGAACCTCGGGGTCGAATCGAGAAGGGTTGGTAGCCATGACCTGGTAAGCGCGCTGGTGAGCATCGATGGTGGCACAAAACGCCCCCAAGAGGTCCGCCTTCTGCCGACTGCCGAGTCTGGCAAACCGGGTGGTATTTCTTCTCATAACCTCCAAAGCTTCTTCTATCGTTCTCGCAGCACCAGGTCCGGTCTGGTGGATGTCGAAACTATCCGGCGTCTGGATGCCAAAACGAGAAGTCAGGCGTTCCATATCTGGAGAATTCGTTAGCTTTTAGGCTTTCAAAACAAGTGATTAACAAAGGCCCAGGAAGCATGATAAAGCATACCATCCTAAGTGTCCAAGTAGCTGAATAGTCGAGTCTCACGAGGCGCGAACCGTATAATATTCTTGGCCCTGTATCACATAAGTTAGCAAGTAGGTATGAAAAAATAGTAACCAAAATGCAATCAAAAGAATACAAACCGTATACATTCTTGCTGGACAATCTTCTAAATATGATCAGCGTAGAGGCAAGGCACCGAGACAACTGGTGCGTCGTGCTTGACCTGTATGTGGCCACAAGTCAGGCATCGAAGTCCAGCCGTCATGCCAATTTGGTTTTCAGCCACCACTCTGGTATTGTAGACGACCATATCGGGAGGCATAGCGGGTGCTCAATCGTATACGGCGGACGGGTGGGCGGTACGGTAGTATCGGCTGGCTAGTAGTAGGTAGGCAAGTAGGTGAAGCCTATCTCGTTTACCACAATTATTGTAAGTAGAAATAACAAATGACAAGAGGGAAGAAAGATGACGTAATCCGTGCCGTCAGTGATGACGTTTCTACTGAGACAGAGGTGGAAGTCGCTGTGTAGGAAACTGACCGTTGGGAGGCTGGTTCGCGTATAGGAGCGATAAGAGCGGTAGGATCGGTAGGATCGGTAGGTGCTGGTGAAACAGAGGAAGCGGAACCAAGGGTGGAAGGACCTAGAGGGTTGGGGTGAGAAGATCTGAGACGCGATGCTCGGTCGTCCAGCTGTATATGGTCCCGGGTCGGTGGCTCGTCAAGTCTGGCTTGTGATACGAATCGTCCTTTCGAGTCTTGTTCCTTTTACCCATCAGTGTAGCAATTTGTATCCAGGGGGGTTGCCGAATCCAGGCTGTTTTCCCGTTCTCACGGGCGGAATAGGTGCTTTGGTTCGATTGTGATTCTGTCGAACTGGGCGGCGATCTAACCGTAGTGATGAAGAAGAGTTATAATCCTTGTCTGTCAAGGCATCGAATCGGAGGGGTTGATTCAAGGCGAACTGACGTGGCGTGAGTGTTGAGTGGTATAGCAAGAAGAGACCTATCTGGATGATGTACTGAAGAGGAAGAATACCGTAGTGGGTGCAATCCATGGTTGACATGGATGGGGAAAGCCCCACATATTATTTGGTCACGTGAGGCTACGAGACACCAAAACTGTGTCACATAGTGGTTACATGACCTGACAACTTTAGTACAGAACAATACCCCGTACAACGGGTTCCCTGCCGGCGGTTTTTTTTGGTTTCGGATCATTTCCGTCTTGAACATCAACTACCCCTGCTGCTGAAGACCGCTCGACTTCATCCTCATTCACATCCTCGGAACGGCGCAGCGTGGATCTAGGGGACCAGAGTCCATATAGCGGACAGTGAAAGTCCATCAAATGGCGTTTAAAGTCCTCGGTATCGGCAAGTGTTGATGATGAAATCGGCGCAGAAGTCCGCGTAAATTCGGCGCAGTGCTCGAGGAGATGACAACTCCAAACTTGAGCATCGCGAAACTGTTGAAACCTCCGACATGGTTCCAAGCCGCCATTGGAAAGGCAGAATGTAGCCAGCGGAGCCGTACTGGTGCTTCAAATACGCAAGAGAGCAACTATACACGTGATCCCACCCCTTATTAGATTTGAGACAATGACAGGTTTCAAGGCCCATGGGGTTCGTATTTCCGACGTTGCTTTGATCAAGGATATGAATTTATTACGGAGAGTGTCACTGTAACCAGCATGGAGCAGGTGACACAGCTGGTACTGTTTCCTTATAGCTCCCAAACAATGCCGGAACGGGAGAGTTAGGAACGGCTGGAAATATTAGCCGTAGAGAACGTCGAGCTATGCGACGACGGGTTAACCGAAATTAGTGTGAGTCCAAAGCGAGATTTAATTCGCCTTGTTAGCCGATTGTGTAGTGATCAATTGGGGGGAGGTTCATAACAGCCAGGTTAGATATCATTGTAACAGTAGCAAAAGCCGGTCTGGTCTACCCATCTTCACTTCTGGACAGCGAATAATCATGACTGGCCTCGCGCCATGGAATCACGTGCAATGTCCGTGGTGCCGTTTGCGTACTATTGTGGCTGGCGACGAGGATGAAATCGCTAAGGGATCAAGACGGGTGCGACTTGCTTAATTGAGATATACCTGATGAAACAGCCTCCAGGCTGCGACGACGTGAATCCCCACGTGCAAGAAGCGGTGCGGGTGCATGTACTATTCGTACTCATGCGGTCTGCACAGGGACCTCGGTTGAGGATCCTTCCAAGTGTACGAAGTAGGGCGCGCCATCGAACACTTGGTCGTGAACATGTCGGCGCTACTGGCATTGGCCGCAGCACTTTATTCTTGCCATGAGATAGTACTGTTTAATACGAGCGCCGTATGCAGAGGCCACCCACCGCATGGGAAGACAGTTTTGTGGCGAGGACCTGCATGGATGATGGATGACAATGATTCAGCTGCTGGAAGTAGCGGCGCCATACCCTTTCGTTTTTTTGACATTCAAATCATGTTAATGGGCTTGCTTGGGTGTCGGTCGGGACCCAGGCCGCCTCGTGTTCCCGCGGCTAGCCAACAGCGATGGCATTTCGCCTGTGCCGTATTCGGTGAATCAAGGTTCCAATATCCCCAGTTGGGCGTCGAGTTTTGCCGTCTTGTCGGTCACCGCAGTTTCGGTCTATGTGTGTTGCACGAGGAAGTGATAGCTGGCTGATAGGCCCGAGAGAGAACGCACTGGATGCGCCACTGATCCAGACCTGGCCAGGCGGAACGGCTGCAAATGAAGGTGTAAGTCAAATTGTGGTATATCACATGACGGGGCGGCTCGGCGCCGACCCAGCAGAGCGGCGATTCGTCACGGTTCTCGGTTCTCGATTTGGTCTCTGACCTGGTCCCTTGTTCAAGGACGACGGCCATTCAGTACGGATACGTGCTGCAATACCGCACGTCGTAACGTCGACTTGGATATGACTCGAGAGGGATCGCCTACATAAAACATCAGCCCTTTTCTTCCCTTTTAGGCCACCGAGAGATTACAGGGTGCTCCCAAGTGGTCCGAGCTGAGTCGATGTCGCAGCTTGGTTTGGGCTTCTTCTCCCTTTGCTCTGCGGCCTTACGTGGTCCTACTGCCTTATTCTGAGCCGGATAGACTAGTGTTCTGGTCCCTGATCTCACATTTGCATTTATTGGTATTCACGGTGTAGCTTAGCACTACCAGGATGCGTCATTTGTAGTAAATTATCTATGATACAAAGAGACCAAGTTCCTATTACGATCCTCGGCATCTGTTTATGACGTCCCTTCCCTTAAATGTGTTATAACTATGTCGAGTTGGCCGTTCAAGCCTCCCCATCTTCGATGTCAGATGAGCAGTAATAAGGGTTGGTCTTGACTTGCTCCGACTCAGCCATGTTCTTGATGTCTGAAAGTTCTGTCTTGACGCGCTTCAAACCGGCTTCGGTATCGTGGGAACTGTGTCGCTTTCGGGCTGCGTCGCCGGGGCGATCGGGATTGAAGAGCGGCTCGTAGTGGGCTTTGGCCGTGGCACCGTCCTTGAAGCCGGCTCTGTCAGCAAGCTTCTCCCAATTGACCTGGAAATATATTCATTAGCTACAGCAATAAGGTGTTTGAAGGGAGTCTGAGGAACGCACAACTGGCGTCGTCTCAGAGCACTCCTAGACCTTGGCGACAGCCATTATGTCCTTCGCGGCGATTTTGTCGGACGCCATGTTGATTCGTCGCAGAGGATTATTCGGGGTAAGAAACAACAAACGCACGCGAATTTTGTTGAGAAGGTGCGTGTTCTAGGGATGCAGGTGCAGGTGAAATTGAAGTTAGGTGGAATAAAATGCGAAATGGTGTTGTGGTATAGAAGCGCTGGGTGGCGGGAGAATTGGTAGTGAGTAGGTAGTCAGTCGGCAGGACGCTAAACCTGCCTGCCCCGCGCTTTCTTCCAAATAACCCCGCCACCGACGCGTTCTTTACCTCTCCTTCGTTATCCTTCATCTGTTGTCCTCAATCAATACCACCCATCTACAACCCAGTTCTACTCTGCCAGACATCGCCTAAGCGTATACGTCCATCATGCTAAGCACCTACCATGCCGAGATCCCTGCTCCTTTCGACATCCGGGCTGCTTATCAATGCCTTGGCTGCTAGACCATCTGTTGCGGCCAGGATGCGCCGGTCGTCCAAGTTCCCTGTGCGGCACCTCTGCGGATCTAGAAAATCCTCATTGCCGAAGCTGCTAGGTTAACACTTGCTTTTATGAGATAGTGCTGGCTTTCTACCTTGGAAACTAACTAATGCGCGCACAAGATGCAGACATTCTCCGACCTTTCTGGGGTCAGCCCCGCCACTCGTGCGAATAAAGATTTATTAATCTACTATTACTAGTGGATCATTCTAGCCGTCGCGCACTGAAGCTAGAGTAGTGTCTCTTTGGCCGAAAGCTCGGAGGAGTTGTAACCTCGCGATGCACGGGCGATAGTACCATTGCTAGGCTGTTAATTTGTCATTATTAGGAAATTAGATGAATAGATTGCCCTACTGTTTAAACTCGTCTACTTTTTTGTCAAGTAAAAAGTACACACTGAGCGGTATCTTGCAGTATAATCACCGAAGGGATTCAAATTTATCGCGGCTATCTACCCATGCATGTATATAGCTCACGTTAGTGCGGATAGGTTATCTGACAACAGATTCTAGTGCGGAAGAAGGGTGTTCCATGGACCAAAAGAAACACATTTAAACAAGGCACCCATTTACTTCTGATATCATCAAGCATCTCGGCGAATGAGCTATGTCTCTTGACATTTGACAAGCCGTATACGAGAAGAGAGCGTAAGACGTTGGTAGAAATGCGTGTTGTGCTGTCAGATTGCACCATTTGCGGAGCCCAAACGTCAAATGTTGCAGCGTAAATCCAGCGATAACGGTTGGTGATTTGGATAGCATTGACTGTTACCTATGTCAGTTTAAGATTACCGGCTACATTGTTCGATTCTTAGGAATAAAACCGACTTAATCAGAGATAGTTTATTTCCCTTTCCCCCCACAGGTACCGCATATGGCATTATCCTTAATGCCGTGGCCGCCGCAATCGCCACATTTGCTTTCAGGCATAGTATATCGGATTGACGATAAAGGGTTGTGTTCGATTCCGGTTAAGTCGTTGTTAAGTAAGAAGTTGACACTTGTAGGCTGCTGGCTCCTGTGGGTTATTTATAGTGCAGCAAGACGTTGGGTAGCCGGGTCGGTTTTTCGGCTATAAGTTTTCGTTATACCACTATAAAACTAGTCTATTCTGGCTAAAGCCTCCACATCTACCTTAATCGATTATAACCATCAATAATATTACGCGCAGCGTTTAACATTAAAATAAGGCTATCATTGCATTTCTTGCATTTGTGGCTATACGTTTCTTATTTTTTTGTTAAAAAATACCTAGTTTTCAAGGGTGCACTTATGGGCTGAATTGCATGCTGGTAGTACTTTTATTTTAGTGTGTACAAGAAGCGGAGCAACGCCGATGGATAAGTAGAGACTTTACCGCAGAAGGCCAGTTTCATTCATAGCCGAAAAACCGACCCGTTGGGTAGCAGGGAGGCCCCACCTAAACTGGGCAGCTGACTCTCGGTTGCGGCAGATGTCCTTTGGTCAAGTCTTCACTCCACTTCCCGTCAACGTTTCATTTTTCTACAAGTTTTTAAAGGTTAGGGCAATAATGTACCCGGATCTGGGAATGTAGACACAATGTCGGACGCATATCCAGTGAGTGGCTAACACGTTAACATTTCTCTCGCTGATCCTGTCCAGTCAGATGCAAGATACGCGCCCGTACCGGCTGAGCAGAATGGAACTCACTCAACTCAGGATAGGGAGCTCAATGTGGTGCGTGCTATATGTCCATGGAAGGACTGTGTCGGACACTTCAGAACACGAAAAGGCCTGTTGCGACATTTTGAGATACGTAAGGCTTATCGCACGAAGTATATAGTCCAGACTGACTGTATTCGTAATCAGACATACCATGCCAGGAGTGGTGTTTACTCTGCGGCAAGTATCTGACTACAGCAAGCACATTTATTAGACATTCGCGCAATCACACCAAAAACGAGATAGAAGCTACGAAGAGGTGTTACATAATAAGCACCTGCGACGCCCTCCATAACCAAGCTGAGGCGGAATTAAAGCGCTTGGAATGTTTATACGCCAATTCGCCTAATACTACTAGCACGAATATAACGCAGAAAAGAGCGTTGGATGAGGAGTTTCTTCAACTATCTCAAAAAAGAAGTCGACAGTTTCCGGATATACTAGACTCGACACCCATTTCAGCGACAGATAAGCAGTGTTTGTTGCTCACTTGTTTCAGCTTCGGATCTTTTCTAACAGGTGACAGCACAACAATCCACTGATCAGGCCTCCCTTGAGTGGTCGCCTCCTATACCAGCTCCCGAATCAGCGGACATGTTTGCGCCTAGCCTCTTCTTTGATGCTGCCTCCATTCCTGCAAACCTTTTCGATGCACCAATGTTCGAACCAATATACTTATCCCAAAACTACAATACAAACGATAGCTACAGTATTCAGCACCATGTCCGGGATATTGCGAGTGATTGGATAAACGAAGAGGTCTAGATCGCATGTCGATTATCTATTCAGAAGAAACTGACATTTGTGACGACTGTTTTGTGTCGGGATTTTGGAATTGAAAGTGCAATCCAATTTCAGTTCGACGGATAGCCTCAATCTTGTCTAACAATTCTACAGTGTTTGGAAGTACAATCCTTGACCATCGGGACATGACATCACTTGTGGAAAAGATACAACTGATGGGCTGCCCCTTCCGGAACTCTATAGCAACCCGAGCGTCATGGATAGTCCTGTGGCGGAAGGTTAGAAGAGCCACTAGTCTAGCTGTCAAACTTACAATCCACCAAGCTTGAGAGAAATGGGCTTTCTGCTATTGCAGCCGGCTCGCTCCAGCGCAGCTGAAGGCACTTCCCACAGACCATTTGACGCTTGCACTCCAGAAAGATCGTGTTGATGTGAACCGCTATAAAATACGATCTCTGAGTCACTACCCCATAGTAGAACGACCAGTACACCAGGTGCAAGTTTACCCCCCCGTCTGAATTGAAATATGTGACCTGGATCGCTCTGGAATTTTCGATATCGAGCAATACCGCATGATGAGAACGAATGACTGAGGACTTCTTTTATTCGCTAAAATGAAGGTTAGCCACGGCCAATGCATTGGTGATCTTTGCGCAACCTTGTCACCGATGAAATTGCGTAGTAAAAAGTCTAGGCCATCGACCGACAAGCAAGAGAACCCTTTTTGCTTCATATCTGAAACCTGCTCTCCGGTCGAAGCATCTTCTTCGGCGATGAATCCAATATCGCATAGCGCATTTTTTGCGCGCTCCGAAAACGTAGTAGTTGCCATATGTAGTCGATGACAGGTGAGAAAAACGTCTTCCATTGCTAGCAGATGGTGGACGATCATCACCCCGCACCAGAATCGCGAGATAACGTTATCAGACCAAAAATTTTTCTGGATATATGGAGCAACTGTTTTTCCGAATATGTACTGAATGCAGCCTCGGCTCCGTGACTTAAAAAGTGGGATAGCGGAAACACCCAATCAAAAGATCATATTTCCATTTAAATGTTCTAGTTATATAAGAAACCCCGCTATTCCACTTTTTAAGTCACGGAGCTGAGGCTGCATTGAAAGGAGGTCGGATTCTCGGCTATAAGTTTTTGTTCTTGCTTGTTCCCGTCTGCCAATGCTCTTGATCTTTGCTGGTTCCTGTGATCCTTGCCAGACCCCATTCCTGTGATCCTTGCCAGACCCCATTCCTGTGATCCTTGCCGGGTCCCATTCCCGTGATCCTTGCCGGGTCCCATTCTTGTGATCCTTGCCGGGTCCCATTCCTGTGATCCTTGCCGGGTCCCATTCCTGTGATCCTTGCCGGGTCCCATTCCTGTGATCCTTGCCAGATTATATCGTTCTTGAGGCCCTCAACCTTGTCCTCCGAGTGTGGAGAGCTCGCGATTACAATGGAGATATGAACAGGCATCACAGTCTTTGATCTATCTAGCTGAAGCCGTCACAATTGAGCAAAGCCTGGCCCCTTACCTTTCGGAATAATCCCCCCGGATCATATCTACTTGAGGAGTCATCTTCCGACTCGGGAAAATTGCGATCTTTACTAACAGAGACCGGGCAAAGCTTTAGACGAGGTGCCATCGTAGTTTCCAAGCCCTGCCTCGCTATGGTTTTGTGCACAGTCACTATGTTTCAAATTGACAAGTTTTTTTAATTTCTGAGGCTACATATACGAATGATGCGGGCAGATGTAGGCTATCTGTAATTAGAAATAATCTTTCTGCTGGTGTTTTCGGGTCATGCGTCTTGGGCTAATAGGCTGCAACAGCTGTCCAAGTTTAACAACTTGCATTAGCAAGAAAAGCGGAATATGACGCCCACATAATTAGCATCGCTAATAAATGTATAGAAAGGTTTCGATAAAGGCGAACACAATCAAATACCTAGTCGACGTAGGATTGTGCAAGATCGTGATGTTTCACAGTTGAGATTGTTTTATGTACTTCTTTATTGCTATTACCTCAATAAAAAAGCAACTCTGCAACCAGCGAGATAGATTTAGGGTGCAGAGAACACATAAGCCGATTATTTCTTTATTAGGTAACTAACAAGATATTCAATCATCTAGATTGGTAAACCGATACGGAGATAAGCGATTATTAGTGAAAAGTACGGACTGGATTTGATGTTACGTTAGTTGGTCAGCCTTACGATCAGACCTTTCTTTCCCTAAGTTTGGTTTCAAGTCTCATTACGGGCTAGACTTATGCATGACAGTTCATCGGTGTAGAAATCATAAAGTAGCAGTTGTCTTTCGGTAAGTACGACATTGCCGGCAGCAGTTCCGCGGTCTTCAATCAAGGTGAGTGCTTCTAAATTCGATATCTTGCATGTGCAAGGATGGCCAACATGTTCTTGGATGGAACCCCGTCATCCCGGGGCGATTTTGCTGATGCAGAACCTTATGTAGCGCGTGAGGTCTTGGAGATGGGAGAATGCTAGCCGATTTTACTGATGAACATATCACACGCTTATTTGTAATGCTGTTGGTTCTTGGGAGAAACGATAATCGTAAGGGGAAAAGTATAAGTATATCATTATTCTCAGCAATTAAAACATATCTGCTGTTCTGCTTAACAAGTTTTCAGCACTTTACTCTTGCTTCATACTTCATATCTGCTGTCATATCGTCTCACTATATATACCTGACATCGTCACACTAGACGTATGTTATGGAGATCTTTTAAGCCAGAAACATCGAAAGTACGCCCTTATGTCTTGTATGTTCCTTACATTGAGCTAATATTATGCTAACACTATATTAAGAGCACAGTTCATAGTGTTACCCGAGAACGACGAACACCTCCCAGCCCGAGACCATACGGACCTGGCAAAGTTCTGGGTCATAAAGGCGCAATATATTACGACTTACGAAATACCAATAACGTACACAATATTCGCTATGCCTGACAGTGAAGTTGTTGTTAATGGGGAAAACGGGAACGAGAGGGGCGAGGAAGAAAGTAATAATGGGTCTGATGCTACTGGCGCTGATTCCTCAGGGCAATATGGCAGCACGGCCTCAATGGAAGAAGCTATCGGGGAAGGCGGAGGTAGCGGAACAACCGGTTAAATGACGATTGCTACGAACGGGCATGAGTTCATTAGCTGGTCTCGTGTAAGATGACTCCGCCGAACAAGATTCGGAATAGATAATAAGTATAAAACGCAGGACCAATCACCTTATTGGACAGAGAGAAATGGACTTGCAAAGACTTGATGTTTTCTAGCTAGTTATATACAGTTTTTACCTCATATGTCAACCGAAGTATCTACTTTGTTTCGAAATAATTACAGAATATTCGTGTTTTGTAATACGACGTTGTTATGAATATTATTTTGCGGGGCCGTTGAGTTTACACAGGGAAGTGGTGTGATGGATTCAATACCGGCAGCGGGTTCAATCACCCTCTATACCTCTATATTGGAAAAGAAAAACTAGCTAAAGAAGAAAAAGAAAGGAAGTCTGGCTTAACGGCCAGATGTACGCTTTTTCTATGCCTTCCACCGTCCGTATTCACTGCGCCCATTGCACTCCCATTTGCCTTACAGAACAATAGGCCAGTATTACCTACAGGTGGCCGTATTACCTACAGCCGTGGGCCGCACTGGCCACACCTGTGGGTGCACCAGCCACCCCACCAGCCCCACTCCCTGTGTGGCCGCACAGGCCACCTGAACAGGCTACCGGTTCGATCCGGGCAGTAGGCTGTTACAAGTGGAGACATTAGAGCGGTTACTTATAGGCGGCGGCTTCTCCTTACGCCACAGTTAAAAATACGCCACACCTTTCATTACCGGTCGCAAACAAAAGCGCGCTTCTAAATGATAACACTTGTCCACGACGCCCTTGTCTCCGATTCATCGGAACTATTACCAATAAGGACAAACCACATCGTCAGATCTAGCTACATATCCATTTTGAATAGCATATACATTTCCCGAAGTCTGCCTTTCTTCTCCTCTCCCATACTCCAGCGATAAACTATTACGCGATGAGCGCCTTCAGACGTATCTCCCTGTCTTCTCGACTTACGCATAGCGTCAGCGTTGTTTCTCAGCTGCCCATCGATGAGAATGACTTCGAAGATATCGAGTTAGGAAAGGGAAACGACGTCGCCCGGTTGAAGACAGCCCCTTCACAGACGTATCGGGGATTAATTGAGGAGATTGTTAATGAAATCGTAAGTTATTCTATTTGCAGAAAAGAATGCGGCTAACTAACAAGACACCTGAACTTAAGAAGGAGGCTGGTCCGCTTGACGCTACGTTTGACTACCGGTGGGGGGTTCTTCGGGTTCGTACTGGGCAGCTGGTGTCCGATGATCAATCCGTCATTATTATCCCGCTTTTTAAGTCTGAGTCTAGCTCCGACACGGAGGTTCGGTCGCGCGAGGTAGCATTCTTTACCAAAGATAAAATTGCTACGATTTCGTGGCAACCGCCCCCAGATGGTCAGCTATTACCCATGTACCTGCTACCCAAGGGTATTTCAATTGGGGTGCGGACGCCGTCTATTCTATTTATATCGATCATGTTCAAGCAAGCATTACTACCTGGCTAGGATAGTATAGGCGTCCAGATTCTAAAATAGGTCAAGAGCTAATAGTACTACCTAACTCTGCGCACAAGACATTGCCAAGACTACCACTACAGTTATCCAGATTAAGCCAGTTTAACCACTCTTCACCGCCTAGGTGTGCCTCGTATGATTGTAATAAGAAACGGTCATTGACGGGGCTAGCGCTTGCTGTCTGGACAGCCTCTAAAAGCATACCCATTTGGTTCTGACGTGATGTCTCAGTCACCGGTAGAGTTTCCATGCAGTCTGAACCGGCCTCGGTCGCGCCTAGACGAATCTTCAGTATCCTGTCTCTCCTTTCCAATGATCGCCCCCCCCCTGGCTTGGATTCTTTCTTTAAGAATGTTGCCAAAGACAACTGTCCACAATAAAGCCCGAGGCTTTCGATACCATGAAGTACATTGTCGATTTCCAACTGCAGGTCCATGCTGGCAAAGTTGCTGAGTCCGACTTGCTTGCAGACCTCCGAAAAGCTAAGCGGTTAGCTTGGTATCGCTCGTTGTTATAGCAGGTGAGTAGTACCTAGTGTTTGTAAAAATACCAAGGAAAATAGCTGGGTTCATGACTGGCATGTTTTCATCTATTTCGAACTCGATGATAGACGAGGACAATTGCTGGACGATAAGTTTGGCTACAATTGGACGTTCGGCCCTGGATACACTGTGGTATAGTCTACTTCCTTTATACCTTGTTACTAAAAGGAACGAATTTTGTCAACAGTGCGCGAGTACACCAATAGATGTGTGATTTCCCTACCTCCGAGCGCATTGAAAATCAGATTTGCGCAGACTCCCCAAGAAGACTCAAGCTTATTCACAACTAAGCTTGTCACCTGGCATAACGCCTCTTTATCCTTGTTATGGCGCTCCTGTTCGGGGTCTCTCGTCTCGGAATGCGCAGGATCCAGACATCTACGTCGGTATGCTGCATATCGCGAGTAGAAATCGGCTTGCCAGGATTCCGATCCGGAGTCATTTGAGATCTTGTTGAGAATAGCTTCTAATTTATCATTGGCGTTTATGTCTTGAAGACATTGGAGAAGCTCAGTCCCTATGTTATAAGATCTTGTTGGGCCTTTGGAATTCTGGATCCTCATCAACCCGCTCTTGATTTTGGAGACGTACTCATTCGCGGAGTCGACCACTTGACGGCTAACTTGACAGCTATCGACCTCTAAGCCCAGCCGCGTAGAACCGGTTTCTGTGCTTGTTGCCCCCATGTCGAGCCGCGTTCGCTTCACCCGTGTTGTTACGGTGCCGAGTCGCCTTCGTTTCGCTTGCCGTTGTTGGGTACCTTGTTCTCCATGAGCGTGAGAACGGCTATTCGGCACATTTTGGGCGCAGGTCGGTTGCGAAGCCGTTGGGGAAGTCGGAGGGCTCCACGAACGTCCATGGTCGTCGGTACTGCATCGTGAACTTGCTGGTAAACGATCGAACCTATAATAGCATCAGCTTCCATAAGAAGGAAAGACGAGGTTGAGTGCAATACGTGATTTGAAGCCAATGTCCGGTTTTGAACAGTGAATCGCAGGTTGTCGATATCGTCCTAAAAGCCTCTTCGTTTTCCATGCTGGTAAGGCAACATGGCGATGCTTGGATCTTGCAGCCATGAAAGATCTTTGGGCTTCCAGAAAGTTGAAATGGCGATGCATGTATTGTTACTAGCTCAGCGTGCTCGCCAGAACGGATCGTGAACTTACGCGTCACGTCAGGGCCGATGAGGCCTGCCGCGCTGCCACCAGGTCGTAATTCAAGAGAAGCCATAGCTGTTGATTCCGTGCGGAATAATGCCCATTGACCGTTTGAATTCATCTAAGATACATCTGCGATAGAAGGGTGAATTATAATCCCTGTACCTAATCTATCTAGATTAGGTACAGGGATTATGAGATACGACTAGTCTAACTAATTGTAGATATCGTAGGGGCTAACTAAAAGATACAGGACTCAGGGACGTACCTTGTTGGTGGAAGGTAATAGTTCGTCTGTCACCAGACCTACGCCCTCCATATTTGGGCCACTTCCACCCACACTTACGCGGCAACCGGACATACGCATAAATCTTGGGTGTGGCTTCTTGCCACATCGTCGATGGAGAAGATGTTCCTTGTTTCCCTTGTCTGGTTGTCGGCAAGTGTCTTAGCCAGGTTGCCATTAGATATA